>JAKWJD010001758.1:36822349-36837349 GCA_027705065.1 Solanum peruvianum
CAATGGATGCAATGGGACGGTGGTTGGTCTTCCAAAGACATTGGGGAAGTTTGATTCCATTTGGGTAATTGTTGATAGGTTAACTAAGTCTGCTCACTTCATTCCTGTCAAGGTGACTACAATGCAGAGAAGTTAGCCAAAATCTACATCTCAGAAATCGTTCGGTTGCACTGGAGTTCCACTCTCCATCATATCAGATAAGAGGTACGCAGTTTTATTCTAAGTTTTGGAGGACATTACATGGAATTAAGGTACTAGGTTGGACCTTAGTATTGTGTTTCACTCTCAGACTGATGGTCTGAGTCTGCTTGAGCGCGAACGATTCAAGTGTTGGAGGATATGCTTCGTGCATGTGTGATAGAGTTTGGTGGCCATTGGGATAGCTTCTTACCTTTGGCAGAGTTTTCATACAATAATAGCTATAACTCCAGTATTGATATGGCCCTTTGAAGCATTGTGTGGGAGGAGGGTGTAGATCTCCCATTGGTTGGTTCGACGCATTTGAGGTTAGACCTTGGGTGGTACTGACCTCTTGAGGGATTCGTTAGATAAGGTGAAGGCATTCAAGAAAAGCTTCTAGCGGCGCAAAGTAGACAAAAGGAGTTGCAGACCGGAAGGTTAGAGACTTGAGTTCATGGAAGGTGAACAAGTCTTGTTAAGGTTTCCCCCATGAAAGGGGTGATGCGGTTCGGAAAAAGGGGGGGTAAGTTAGTCCAAGGTATATTGGACATTTGAAGTGCCTTAAGCGAATAGGGGAGGTGGCTTATGAATTAGCCTTGCCCCCAGGGCTGTCCGGAGTTGCATCCGTATTTCATGTGTCCATGTTGAAAAGATACCATGGAGATGAAAACTACATCATCTGTTGGGATTCAGTTTTGTTTGATGAGAACTTGACTTATGAAGAGGAACCGGTTGCTATATTAGATAGAGAAGTTCGCAAGTGAGGTCGAGAGAGATTGCATTCATCAAAGTTCAATGGAAGAATCGACCGGTTGAAGAGGCTACTTGGGAGGTGAAGGAGGCAGATAATGCCAGAAAAATACCCCACCACCTCCATTACATGATCCAACAACAGCCTTTTTGTGTACTCTCTTTTCGCATGTTTTCCTTCTTTTGATCGTTCGGGGACGAACGATGGGTAAAATTCGGTATCTATTGTAACGACTGTTTAGTCGCCCCTCCTTTGAGCAGCAGATTTTATTTCTGGGAATAGAAACTGGCATGAGACGGACGGTCACCACGACGAACCGTCGTTGGGCACGACGGACTATCGAGGGTGTCTCATCCCAGAACAGTAGTATTAATTGAATTTTTGAAATTTGGTTATTTAAAATCGACTCTCTGTAATCTGTGACGGACCTGCAGGACCGTGCCGTCACAGCCACGACGAACCGTCGTGAGCTCCCATTGCAAAATACTTCAACTCTTGAGAATTTGGTACGGGAAACGAGTCTCCTGACCGTCATGGACGGAAGTGCAGGACGGACCGTTCACACATGTGTGACGGACCGTCACAGTGTCCTTGGTGAAAAATAGAGTTCTGATCGTTACGACGACCTTGTGACGGACCGTCGCAGACACGACGGGCCGTCACAGGTTGCGCAAATCCCAGGCAGAAAATCGGATTTCTTTACACGTTTAAGGGACGTTTGGGACTATTCTTTCCTTAATTACAAGTTAGAGGGTTAATATTAATAAGTCTAATTTAAGGGGGTTACAAAGAGGTAACCCTAAGTTAATTAGTGGGTTATTATTGTCATCCTTTACACTTAATTATATGTTAATTAGGGTAAAGAAAGAGGGTTTGAATAAAAGCCAAAACACAGAAAGAACATAGAGAGAGAGAGCGGATTTAATCGAACGATGGCTAAGGGGAAAACAAAAGCTTGGAACTCTGCTTGCTCACTAGTCTTCGGTGAAGGTAGTATGGTTGGTCTTTTACAGATATCGTAGTGAACTTAATAGAATGATATGTATTGGTGGTATTGTAACCTGTCTATATGCTTAATTGTATGCTTGCATGATATGATTTATGTGATTTTGATAAAACAAGCATGATGAAAACCATTGAATCCCAAATTTTGAAAGAAACTTTAATCTACGTTATTAATGATGATGCCTTGTATAAAGAAGGCTTGATGAATTAAAGTAATGGGATTGGTGATGCCTTGGTATAGAGAAGGCTTGATGAAAGGATAGAAGAGGTTAGTGGATCGGAGTGTCACGTTCCGACACATAGTATTAGTGGATCGGAGTGTCACGTTCCGACACATAGTATTAGTGGATCGGAGTGAGTGTCACGTTCCGACACAGGATAGTATTAGTGGGACGGGTGTCACGAACCGACACGTAGAATTAGGGGATCGGAGTGTCACGTACCGAACATGTAGGGGATCGGAGTGTCACATTTCGACACATATAGGGGATCGGAGTGTCACGTACCGACACGTATAGGTGATCGAGTGTCACGAACCAACACGTAGAATTAGGGGATCGGTAGTGGTCACGTACCGACACATAGTGGTAGGGGATCGGAGTGTCACGTACCGACACAAGAGGAAGAAAGATAATGAATCTTGAAAGATGATAAATATACTCAATCTAATAAACTTAATTCCCACGAGTAAGGTATGGAGGCTTGAGTCCTCATGGATGAACTTGATGGTACTTGTTGATGATTATAGTACTTGTTGTTGCTACATGTTGAGTTTATAGTTGATTATAATATTACTTGATATATTATTATCCTCTATTTTTGAGTTGGCCGATGATATCTATCAGTACTCGTGGTTGTACTGACCCCCTACTTTTATGTTTTCTTCTTGTTTATTTGTGGAATGCAGCAAACGTTCCCCCCTCTCTTCAACTCAACAGTAATTCGAGCCAGTCTTCGTCATACCGGATCTCAGGGTGAGCTAATGCTTCTAGCTTGGACTGGATCTTCTTCTTCAAGTCTTGATGCCTTGACTTCCGGCATGGACTAGCTTCTTATGTATTTTTAGCTTCTTAAGACATTCTTAGATAGTAATTTGATCATAGATGTTCTTGTGTCGATGACTTCCAGATTTTGGGGATAATAATAATAGTTTTTGAATTGTTTTTTTATTAATGAGTTTAAGTCTTCCGCATTTATTTCTGTTGATATACATTGAAATGTTAGGGTTAGATGGTTGGTTCGCTCACATAGGAGGGTAAATGTGGGTGCCAGTCGCGTCCCCGATTTGGGTCGGTTGACAATTTTATTTTATATAACATATTTTCTTTTACATCATTTTAGAAAATTCAAATTATTAAAAGTTTCAATTGGATATAATAATAAACATTATTTTTTAGTAATTACTATTATTTTGAACAATATATACTTTTTCTCTTATTTTATATTATAGGAGAGATATTATTAAGAGAAAAATTAATTAAAACAAATTTAAAAATGGACATAGAATTAAAAACCTACTCAAAAGGAATAGAATTTTTTTGGAAATTATCCAAAAATAAGTAATCGTACGGATGTTTTAAATAAATTAAAAATTATATTTTTTTATTGTTATTGTGATTTCCAAATTCTTCATCATTTGTGCCTAAACGTTTGGCCTATAAAAATTATATATAAATTTAATATGTAAAATATCTATAAAATAATATGTATCCTTATGTATTTTATCTTTTTTTATTATGTGATTGTTATGATACACAAAATTAAAAGAGGATTGATTTGATTATTAAATGTACTATATAATATTTGTATTAATATTTAGTATTTTATTTACTTTATATTAAGATGTGATATAATACTTTTTTAATATCTATATTTATTATATATTTGTATAACCTTTTTACAGCTAGTGAGGAGGAAGATATTGTTTAGGTTAGACGAAATTAGATCTAGATATATTGACCGTTTTTCAATTAACTAATTAAGCTGATAAGGAACCAATCAACTCTTATGGCATCGGAGGTTTTAATCGGAGAACTATAAACAATCCTTACAATAATACAACATAAACAACATAAAATTAGTTAACTAATCAAGAAAAAATATTAAAATATTTAGTATATATGATGTGAAGGGGCAACAGGGAAAGATGATCATATTCTCAACATAACATAATTACAATCCTTACAATAATAACAACAAAAGACATAAAATTATAGTTAACTAATCAAGCAAAAATATTTAAAATATTTAGTATATATGATTTGAAGAGGAAAGAAGGATAATGTTCTCAACATAACATAATCCAATTCTTCAAATTTACAAAGTGAATAAAGACAATAAGTGTTGGTAGAAACTACAAGAATAAAAAAAAAATTTCAAAAAACTACAAAGAGAAGCAAAAAAGAAAATGAACAAATTATTTTTTCTATAAAAGAATCATGATTTGTATCATCAACAATCCAACCTAATAATATCAAATATATATGTAATTACAAGAGAACAAAAGTGATAATGATAATTAGACATGTCATATCATTTTACCTCACAAAATCAAAATATGCAAACTATATAACATTTTTCATTATACATCCCTTTCCTGCAAAAATCAGATCAAATAAGACAAAAGAAATTAACAAATCAAAGAAACAAAAAATGAAGAATAAGAAAAATAAAAATAAAATGACCATCATGCAATGTCTCAAAGTGGATTTTTATAGGTGTAATATTTAGGAGTTATAATTTTTATATTAAATATTTTGAAGGTTATGAATATGAAAGGTTAAGAATTATAGTATTATATAAAGGTTAGGTGTTATATATATATTATTAAAAGGTTAGAAGGTGTAATTCTCATTAAGTAACTTATTAGTAGCAATATATATATATATATATATATATATATATATATATATATATATATATATATATATATATATATATATATAATATTATGTAAAAAAATAATCTAAAAAGCCATATTTTTTTTAAAAAAAATATATATTTTCTCATCATTGAGGCATGCCACATAGGCGGATTGAAGATCCTCATTTATATATATATATATATATATATATACTGATTGATTGATTGATTGGACAATGTCTAGGATTTATGAATCAATTACTTACTTGCCAATATCACCCTATTAAGGCCTTGCTAGAAACAAAATTGAGTCCCTTCTTTTATAGGAACTGCCTCTGCCATGAGATTGGTAGTATCATAGATTTTCACTCCTTTAGCCCCCTTCAAATCACCTGTTGCATCTCTAACACAGAAAGCTGCCTCTAGAAGCCCATATGTGTTGCATTTCCACCACCCTACCATTTAACTACCTTGGTCTGAAATGCAGGTCTGTAGGCCACTAAAAGAGCAACCATTTGAGGCCAACTATTGGGAATATAAGCATACTAGAATTTCAAGTTTTTGTAGAGCAACTAATATCCCATATCACCTTGTTACCCCCATGAAGCACCGTATTTCTTCTTTTCCAGATATACCACAAGATGATGTTAGGGACTACTTGATAAACACCTTTTTTCTACTATTACCTTTAGCCGTCCACCAATTCATCGGAACTTGTTTAACTTGAATCTAGTAGGCCAGCTGCAGTAGAATAATACTTTTCTAGCAACATCTCCTGAGAGAAAAGATGTTCCAAAGTTTCTCTTGCTGGAATATCACAACAACCACATAATTGAGAAATATTATGATTCCATTGTCCTATCACAGAAGCAACTGGTACTTTGCATTTCCACACCTTCCAAACAAATAAAGACATTTTGAAAGGAATACCTTAGACCCAATAAAAAATTGTGAACTTGTCTTAGTCCACCAAGGTTTATCTCTCCGACTTAATTTCCTTATACGATCCATGTGTGGTTGAACATGCTCAATAATATGTGTAGGAACGCGCAAATGCATATTATCATAATCTCGCTTTATTGATAAAACTCTCTATATCAGTAAGGTTATGACAGGTTCAAATTTTTGTTGGAATTGAAAATAAACCAACTTTGTCCAATTATCAAATCAAATAGCTGAGGTGCCACCTCTTGGTTCCCACCATAGGAATTGTTCAACAACATGTTTTCCCAAACCTGTGACCCTCTTTTAAACTACACCAATGCTGGAATTTGCTTTTTACAATACTTATTCCACATGAAATTAGCCCAAAGTGTGTTTTGAGATCTGAATCTCCAGTAAAGCTTGGAATATAATGCTTGTGACACATCAAACATACATTTGAACCCTTAACCATCATTTTGTTTAGGTAAACAAACTTTATCCCAGGCAGTCCAATGATTACTCTTTCAATTGGCTTTTATAACTCCAAAAGAATTTAGCAAATATTTTATGAAGTTCTTTTAAAACATATATAGGAGTAACTATTGCTGAAAGAACATGGATAGGAATGTTTTGTAATACACTGCTGATAAGCACTTCTTTGCCTCCATATGAAACCATATTCCCTTTCCAAGCTTGAAATTTGCCTTTGACCATTGCAATAAGCTCAACATAATGTTCCTTTCTTTTCCTTGCATGTGTGATAGGACACCCTAGATACTTCATTAGAAATCTCCCCCTACTAATTCTTGTACATTCCACAATCCGTTGCATACCAGTTGTCGCTGCATTAGGATGTAAATACAAGCACCTTTTTCTTTGTTTATGATCTGCCCTGATTGCGTTTCATACTCATGTAATATTGCCATGATATTTAATAAAGAATATATGTTAGCTACAGTAAATATAATAGTATCATCTCCATAAGCCAAATGATTGATATTTGCACTCCATTAAGGCAATCCATATCCTGGAATAAATAGATCATCCTCATGTAGAGAATTTAAAGCCCTAGACAGAACTTCAACTAATAAAATAAACAAAGTAGGGGACAAAGGATCCCCTTGCTTCACGCCCCTAGTAGAGTGGAAGAAGCCATATGACTGCCCACTTATCATAACCAAATACCAATTATAAGCAAGTAATCTCCACAAAATCAGATTGGTTTGATGAGATTAATTTGGGTAACACACCTTCAATTCTATCATGAACCACTCTTGAAATAACCGTGTTGATGAAATTGCTCAAACAAATTGGTCTCAAATCAGCAAAAGCCTTACCCTTATCTCTTTTAGGCAAGAGAGCCAAATAAGTACAAGTGATGGATTTAAAAAGAATATTACCATTGAAAGAATCTTGCACCATTCGGACTATATGTTGACCCGCAATATCCCAACATATTTGATAGAATTTTCCTGTAAAACCATCTGGCCCCGACACTGTCTCCATTTAAATTAAATACAACTCTCTTAACCTCTTCAAAATCAGGAACTCTACAAAATGTACATTTTCCTCCTCTCTAATAAGATTAGGAGTATGCCTTAACAAAGAAAAGGATGTGGCATCTCTATCTTGAGTAAATTGACTTCTATAGAAATTCACTGCCTATGTTACTATATCTCCTTCTTGCTCTAACCATGTACCTTGATTGTCATGAATTTTGAGAATTTGGAGTTTCTTTCTTCTTCTTTGACAATACTATGAAAAAACCTAGTATTACTATCTCCATTTTCAAACCACAATCATAACCTGCCTTTTGTTGCCAATATATCTCTTTAAAGTGCAAATATTTCTTATATTCTTCTCGAACTTTTTCTAATATTTGTTTATTTTCAGTATTTGGATTCTCCTCAAACAATTGTTCTTTCATTCTGACAATATTTTCCCTGATAGTAGTTTCTGAAAAATATCCCTATAGGTTTCTTTGCTCCACATAGACAAGGAATATTTGAATCTTTTGATGTTCTCTTTGAAACTCAAGAATGTATTTTGAGATTCATCCACCACCCAATTCTGCTTTACCACATCAACAAACGAAGCATGCTCAGTCCAAAAATTAAGAAACCTAAACGGATTTTTACACTTAATCCCCCTTTCCTCCATGGATAACAACATAAGAGCATGGTCAGAACCTCTTCTTGCAAGATGTTCAACCTCCATACAATTGAACCAATTCTGCACAATGGGAATTAGAAAGAACCCTATCCAGTCTTTAAAAATGCAATGCTTTACCACATCAACAAACGAGGCATGCTTAGTCCAAAAATTAAGAAACTTGAACGACTTTTTACACTTAGTCCCCCTTTCCTTCATGAATAACAACATAGGAGCATGCTCAAAACCTGTTCTTATAAGATGTTCAACCTCCATACAATTGAACCAATTCTACATATGGGAATTAGAAAGAACCCTATCAAGTCTTCAAAAAATGCAATCATTCCCAACTCTTTTATTCCACCAAGTGAAAGGATTACCCTTAAAATGAATTTTAAATAGATCACAATTTTGAATACAAATATCAAAATCCTCATGATCGGCATCTTGAATTGGTAGACCACCAATTTTCTCTTCTATATTAAGAACTATACTGAAATCTCCTCCCACAAGCCAAGGGCCTTCCATATGTGATGATAGCTGAAAATATCCTCCCAAAGAATAAGGCTATCTTCATTATTATACTTAGCATAAACTAATGTGACTATAGAACTATGTAATTGTTGTTGATGTTTCAACTGTAAAGACAATTGTTGTTCTGTGTCCTTAGGATTGAAACATCAAAATCTCAGCTATGATAAACCAAAATTTTCCATTGCAATTGGCCTTACCCAGTGGCATCTTCAATCTTCTTCTGTACTTGTTGATATGTGTAGAATTCTGAAATGGTTCCATAAAAGAGAACTTATGAAATTTATGAAGCATTTTCACCCTATGAAATGCTTATTGGGACTTCACTAATATAATGTTCCGGATTAAGGATTTCATTTATTAGTAAATGATTATGTTCTCTTAGGTTGTACCCTGGTAGGTTGACTGTTATCCGCATTTCCTTGCTTCTTTCCTTTTCTAGAGTTCTTTAATAATTTTGGTGACACATCTGCCTCCATAGGAATATAATCATGTAAGTCATATGAGATATCTAATTTTGGGACTCCTACTGCTTGATTATTCTGTGTACAAAATGTGTCTTCCCCTTTAAGGTTATGTGAAACAATATCATGAAGGACCCTACCACTTGAATAGGATTCACTTGCACAACCTTAGGCATCACCATGATAGCTTTCGAGTTATCACTTTCTGCATTTTTGAATTCACCAACTCGATCATGAAAAAAAAATCACTTCATATACAGGTTGGTCTTCACTTCTCATGAAATGTGGTGTTTTTATCCCTTACTTCCCTGATTGGGGCCTCCATTGCAAGTATATTTTAAGTTCTGGTATCATTAATTGTCTTCGCCTATTGCTGACTATTGATTTCCTCTTGTGCAGGTTCTTGACTTGCAGATATAAAGATGGTCTGGTGGTTTTGATTACTACCAAAAACTTGAGAGACCCACTTTTTAGTAACTCACCCTTATGACTCTCCATTTTCCGTTCCTCTCCATTAAAATTATTGATTTCCTTTGTAATAATAAGAGTTGAACTATTGGAGTCTTTATTATCAATGCATGTATTATCATCGATATATGTAACCTCATTATTAGAGTTTTCCCCTAGTACGGAAAACCTATTATCTTCAATCACATTCCAAGAATCTCGATCTCCAACCACTCTGCCACTAGCTAGTATGAACCCAAGGTTGAGTTGTTTGTTGATAATCCTTATTCTACCCTCTTTTTTTTTTTAATTCTCCTCCAGCTATACATGTACCTCCTTAGAAACCTCATTTTGTTTACTAAAGGTTTTGCATTCATTTTTTCATGTATGCCCTTGCATCTTACAATCATAATAGTATTTAGGTACATAATCATGTCCGATATGTACCACTTCAGTTCTCATTTCCCCATCGTCTTCATTAACGTTATCCATCATACCTGACTTGGAAAAATTTCTTTTTAAATCCACCAGCACCTTCACCCTCGCACAACTTGGTCGAGTTTTATTAAATGTTGCTAGATAAAGTGGGATGGGTTACCCGACTAGAGACGCTAAAGAAAATAAATATTCTTTAACAAAGAAAGTAGGCAAGAGGTTTAAAAAGATATCCAAGCCATTGCCTTAGTTTTCTCCTCATTGATCTTAAACCGTGCATCATAAATCAAAGTCCGCATCAGATATGAATATCCATCCTTACATTCAAGATAAAATGCGCCTTCCGACACAAGATCAATTCGATCCATGTGTTGGATGTTGATCCATATGATCATTGAACCATGTGCTCTGATACTATTTGTTGGGTTACAAAGGGGATTAGGGCGTCACTCGGAAGCTAATAATTGCATATCATATGGTTGATGAATCAGTTGATATAAACTTAACTAAAAACATAATATTATTATATGAAAACTAATATAAAAGAGAAATATTATAAATTGTGAGAGAATAAATCTCCCCATAAACTAAACTCTTAGACGTCTACATTTTGAAAGTTCTTGTTGTGTCGTGCTTGAAGAAACAAGTCTATATTTATAGAGTCCTAAAATTTTTTCCTACTAGAAAATGATTAGCTACTTCAAAGCTTTTCCTACTCCAAAACTTTTTCTAAAAGGAAAGAATAAATCAAATATGAAGAGAATTATATTTTCCTTTTAGAAGTAAAAGCAATTATAATAATGCTTTAATATTTCCTTCAAGGTAAAAATAAAACTCAAAATGGTAAGAAAATCAAGGCAAAACCTAATGCATCTCTCCTTTTGGCTAGATTTTCTTGATAAACCTGATATGTCTTCTTCAACTGCATGATAATTGTTGTTCTTCACATAGTCTTCATCACTACTGCTTGCCATGGTTAAAAATAAAGTTTAAAATATTTGGGTTAAAAATAGTTTGTTTTTATTCTTAAAAATTGCAGCAGCAGGAATGTTGAAAATATGGTTGAAACTTCTTCTCCACATGTAACTTGAATTTTTTTTTTATTATCATCAAATTGATTATAAATTGATTTGAAACCATCTTGATTTTGTATTCAACCTTGTTGAACCATAGGACCACCGATCTTTGAACCATGTGTTCTAATACCACTTGTTAAGACATATGATCGTTGAAACATGTTCTCTGATACCACTTGTTGGGTTATCAAGTGGTGAATAAGTCGTCATGCGGAAGCTTATAATTTGCAAATCATATGGTTGAAAAATCAGAAATATTATTATATTAAAACTAATATAAAGAAAAACATTGGAACTGTAGAGAGAATAAATCTCTGGTCTTTAATTTATAAAGTTCCAAATTTCTCCTTTAAGGAAGGAATAAACCAAATATGGAAGAATATTTTATTTTTCTCCAGGAAAAGTAAAATCATTTATAGTAATGTTTTGTCTTTACTTTTAGAAAAAAATAAACTTCAAATAAGGTAAGAAAAAACCCTAACATTGTGTAAGTCGAATTAGAATGTGATTATTTCGTAGAAGGCCAAGTTGAAAATCTCCTTTAATATCACATTGCTCAGGGATTATCAATCTCAATTCCTCTAGATCTTTACATTCATATATGAATTTTCTGATTAATGCGAATTGCAAATTCTCAATTTGATTCATTATTGACCTCATATTCTGACCATGTGATGTGAGGTACACTTCCACAGTGACAACTTCTTTGCATTGATACACTTCTGACCTTTGAGCAAACATTATCATTAGTAATAGTACTTCATATGACTCATTAGACAAACTAAGATTTGATATAGGGCTATCTGGATTAAGGGGTGGAACTTTGTCAAAGAAATTTGACCAGCCACCGTAGGTGTCATGCTGCGACTATCAATAAATGAGTGGGTCATTGACATGTCCAAATATTATTTAGGTTGAAATGAATTAAACTGAAATAGACTAAAACAAACCATGTAATGAGTATATTTGTTGGTTGGTAAATTATTGGTGTATGTTGCATATTTGGTAATTGATAGGACTTATTGCTAAATATACTTATCATTTAAATTAAAGATCTCCTGGTTTAGAATATTAAGTTTGACAAATGAAGGTGATTGTGGTAGTATATATCCTTCATTTTGAACTTGTGATTTCTATGTTATGTGGCATTGTTTAATCCTGATTGACTGATGATTCTTATCACACGTACGTTGTAGATTGACTAGAAGTCTCTTATGGGAAGCGATGAATAACCATCCTCAACTTTTGCGTAGTTTTTGGCAAAATGTGTCTTTTTCTCTTATTTCATTTAGAAGCACTTTTCATGTCTAAACTAGATCGTGTGAGTTGATTTTTTTTAGTTTGCATTAAGTTTCTCATTAACGTTATGGATTTTAGTAAATTTGTCAGTAAATTGTAGGTGTATTTTTTAAAAGGTTTATAAATGATTTTTCTTTCTTTTGCATATTCTTAGTTGGGTGGTAAGGATTCATTATATCTTATAAGTTATAAGGAATAGGTTAGGTGTCTGCAAATTCCATAATTTTGACCATTAATGAGTCAAGGACTTTTGACTCATTTAAGACTTCCAATTCACCAAAAGTAATATCCTCAATGCCCATTTTTATTTTTGTGTGATCAAAATGTAGTTATAGTTAAGTTAGGAGAGCATAAGGATATTATAGAGATGACAGAGGTCAAAAGAAGTCAAAATTTTTAAATAAGTGGGCAAAAACTACATTGTGCATATATTAGGTGTCATAACCTGAGCCTACATCCTAGATGTGACCGTCACTCGAAAATCATTGTTGGTCCCCAAGCAAATCTTCATACTTGCTGACTCAAGAGGAAAACTAACTCAAGCAATAGTATGCTTAAAACATAATGAAATCTGTTAAACTTAAATATTCAACTGATGAAGTCTGGAAAATACTCAACAACAATACTTAGTTTGTAAAACAACTCGAAAGAAAGTAAATGTTGAGAGACACCTTGACTCTGTCCATCTATGAAGCATCTACTATTAAGAAAGGATATCAGAACAAGACCCACGACATATCAAAACTACTAATTAGAAAGTAAATGTGAAGTCTTATGAAATACAAACATTTGGGAAATACTTAGTTCTCTTATTCTCTTTCTCAGACTCCTCTTACTTCCTCACAACTCAGTTCAAAACACAAATGTTGGCTTTAAAAGATTCTCAAGATTTACAACTCAAAAGAGGATTTATGCTGATTTATAGACATGAATAAATCAATTCAAGGATATCAATACCAATATAGAAAATTCAATACTAGAACTCATCACTCAACGATACTCATCTCAAGAATACTCAATTCATAGGGCTCATGCTGAAATATAGACATGAACGAATCAAATGAAAAATCTCAATAAATAACACATAACAATTCAATAATTAGGAATAGAATTTCAAAAATAATGAAGAACAAAAAAATCAACTCATATCAAGAATACTCGAATCTAAATATGCAACTCTAGATTAATCTTTTACGGATCTGAAAGTAGATGTTGGGCTTGAGGATGAACTAGTTGAATACTACGATAACCTTACATACCTGGAAGAATGAAGATCTTAGTGAAATTGATGAAACTCGAAGAGCACTCGAACCATAGCTTTTCTCCTCCCGGAACCTTGTTCTAATGACTTGAAGTGTTAATGAATATGAAAGAACTTATTTACATTTTCTAGGCGGTCTTAATTAGGTGTAAAAACTTTGTGGTTTAGGATTAGAATAGGGATAAAAAAGAAGTAGTTTAAGTACCAAATGCATAAGAAAAAGACCTAAATGACCTAAATTAAAAAACTGACGAGGTTTCATGGACCATTTAAGGCTCCACGATCCGTAAAAAACTTCACGGGCCAAATTGCTTGTCGTGAAACTTCACCTGCCTGACAGGACTTCACTAAAACAGGCATAACGTTTTACTCTAAACTCAAAATGATGCAAACTTGATAGTGTCTGGAAAGAGGACTGAAAAACCTTTCATTCATAGGGCATGCTATGGTCGTTTAAAGTTTACCCAAGTAAAATGTTATATTGAAACTCAATCGATAAGAAAAATTTTAACTCAACTTTGTGGTAGGGAAATTTAGTGACCTTAATTCATATAAAAAAAACCATTCACACACTAAATAATTGAACTTAACACCTAAGAACAGTCAACAATCACTCAGTATGACCTTATGCACAAATGGTTTGAGTTTTTACTTTGAAATTTTGAGTGTTACATAAGGTAACTCAGCGCATTGTCCATCTCAATTTGGAGATAGGAAGTAGAGGTCGCCGCGTCTTTGAAATGATTCAATGAAGGTAAAAAAATTGTAGAATTTCACAATAACACGAAGGAAGAAATCAAGTCTTGAAGATGAATTGGCGATGAAAGTGACCAACTGAAGCATCCCCAATCTATCTAGTGACACCAAACAAGTTTGTTGATGTCACAGTCCAAAATAGAGAAGTGTGAAACTCTATATTGTATTCGATTTAGTTACCCTCTTGAAATATACTAGATAACTAAGTTGTGGGCCCAAAAGATTGATCAACACAATGTCTGAAATACATAGTTTGGACCATTAAATCCATGACCTGAATAAATATAAACCACACAAACAATGGTAGACAAGCCAAAAATAAGAAATATCAAGCTAGCTGACGAGGCTGCAAATGAAGAGATATATACTTACACACATAAAAATACATGTCAGGATTATAGGTTGGAGATTGAAACCTATAAAAGGAACCCCAAATATTGTGTCCAAAGTAGCCTCTACGAGTGATATAAGCCCTGTCCGAATAAGGACACGACTATATCTAAATTGTACAACAAAAGTAAACAACATCTGATATCTCAGGATAAGATGGAGCTTAATAACTCGCAGCTGAACCCAAATCCTAGTATGTGGGTCTATTAGAATCCTTGCCTAACCTACCTACACGAAACAAAAAAGAGTAGTGTCCCAATTAATGGGACGTCAGTGTGTGTATATACATATATACAAATGGATTACATACCTAACCAAATTCTAGAAGTGGTGGTGTTCTTTGGTCTCTAAACAACATGATATTTTCCAATCTATGAACATCTTCACAATATATATATATATATATATATATATATATATATATATATATATATATATATATATATATATATATATAATATATATATA
>JAKWJD010001758.1:37490841-37588541 GCA_027705065.1 Solanum peruvianum
CCACGGCCTCTACCACGGCCTCTTACCACCGATCCCCCTCGAGCTACAGCCCCAGTGGCTGGCTCAGTCGTTTCTTGTCTTGCCGTTGTTGTTGCTGGTGCGGTCGTTGCTCTAGTTCTAACCATCGCGAAATAGAGTGAAGATGGTCATATACCAATTTGTATCACCTAGATACCAATTGGACTCAAGTAGTAGCACGAAAGAAAGAATGAAAGAATGGAAATTTTCCTAAAGTCTTATAGCCTCTCAAAAAAAAGTAAAGGCGTCCCCCTACCGCTCCTTAAGACTTTACTAGACTCGTTCTTGTGTGATGAGACCAACGAACCTAATGCTCTGATACCAAGTTTGTCACGACCCAAATCGGGCCGCGACAAGCACCCACACTTACCCTCCTATGTGAGTGAACCAACCAATCTAACCCTTAACATTTCAATATAATATCGACAGAAAGTAATGCGGAAGACTTAAACTCATTAATAAAAATATTCAAAACTATTATTATTATCCCCAAAATCTGGAAGTCATCATCACAAGAACATCTATGACCAAATTACTAACTAAAATGTCTAAGAAGCTAAAACAAAAATAAAAAGCTAGTTCCATGCCGGAAGTTCAAGGCATCAAGACTTGAAGAAGAAGATCCAGTCCAAGCTAGACGCATTAGCTCACCCTGAATTTTGATGTAGTGAAGACTGGCTAGAATTACTGCTGAGTTGAAGATGACGGAACGTTTGCTGCATTCCACAAATAACAAAGAAGAAAACATAAAAGTAGAGGGTCACTACAACCACAAGTACTGAGTAGAATCATCGGCCAACTCAAAATAGAAGATAATATATATCAAATAATATTATAAATCAACTATAAACTCAACATGTTAGCAACAACAAGTACTATAATCATCACAAGTACCATCAAGTTCATCATGAGGGCTCAAGCCTCAATACCATACTCATTGGGAATTAAGTTTATTAGATTGAGTATATTTATCATCTTTCAGATTCATTATATCTCTTCCTCTTGTGTCGGTACGTGACACTCCGATCCCCTACCACTATGTTTCGGCACGTGACACTCGATCCCCTACGACTATGTGTCGGTACGTGACACTCCGATCCCCTAAACTATGTGTCGGTTCGTGACACCCGATCCCCTATATGTGTCGGTATGTGACACTCCTATCCCCCTATATGTGTCGGTACGGACACTCCGATCCCCTAATTCTACGTACGGTTCGTGACACCCGTCCCCACTAATACTATGTGTCGGAACGTGACACTCCGATCCACTAATACTATGTGTCGGAACGTGACACTCCGATCCCCTAATTCTATCAATTCATCAAGCCTTCTCTTTACCAAGGCATCATCAATTACAATGTATATTAAAGTTTCTTTCAAGATTTGGGATTCAATGGTTTTCTTCATGCTTGTTTTATTACAATCACATAATCATATTCATGCAAGCATACAATTAAGCATATAGACAGGTTTACAATACCACCAATACATATCATTCACTATTAAGAGTTCACTACGAAATTCTTAAAAACCATAAACTACCTCCACCGAAGAATTGGAATCAACAAGCAATTTCCCAAGCTTTGATATTCCCTCTGCCTCTTGATCGATCAATTTCTCTCTCTCTGTTTCTTTCTATTTCTTTATTCAAACCCTCTTTCTTTTACCCTGATTAACATATAATTAAGTGTAAAGATGGCAATAATACCCCACTAATTAACCCAAAAGTTACCTCTTTTATCCCTCAAGAATTTGAGTTATTAATATAAACCCAGAATCTAAATTAAGGAAAGAATAGTGCAAAACTTCCTTAAAACGTGTAAAGAAATCCGATTCTGCTTGCGATTTGCGCAACCTGTGACAGCCCGTGTGCCTGCGACGGTCCGTCATGCAGGTCGTCGCGCAGCATTCTTAGAACTCCATTTTCCACTAAGTGACTGTGACGGTCCGTCCACACATGTGGACGATCCGTCCTGCACTTCCGTCATGACGTTCAGAGACTCGTTTTCCCGTACCAAATCTCAGAGTTGAAGTGAAGTGTTTTGCAATGGGAGCTCACGACGGCGTCGTCGTGGCTGTTGTGTGAACGGCACGTCCTGCAGGTACGTCATAGATTACATAGAGTCGATTTTTAATTCCCAAATTTCAGAATTCTAAGTGTTCTGGAACGAGACACCCTCGACAGTCCGTCGTGCCCCTGACGGCCCGTCGTGGTATCCGTTGTCTCACCCAGTTTTTCCCGAAATAAAATCTGCTGCTTAAAACAACTAAATAGGTCGTTTACAGGAAAATTCATTTATATAAGCTTTGATTCATTTTATGAAAGTATTTTTAAGCCTCTTAATGAACAAACCCTACATAAGCGTAGCGTTTGTCTTTGCCTGATATGTGTTATCCTATTAGGTGACATGAGATTGAAAATGTTATTGGTAATCTATGTTAAGCTTGAATAAGAAGAATTAAATTATAATTGTAAAATATGTTTTTATAATATATAGGTGAGAGAAGGTTCCTGCAATGCTATTTGAGGAATATTAAATCTAGTTGGAATTTCATCAACAATGACATGTTTTCTTGCTCTACTGCATATGATCGCTTTAGAAATAATTGTACCATCTATTCTATCCCTAATAATATATGGTTCAAGAAGATTTATCTTAATGTATTCTTTCTTGTATTAGAGTTTCTTGGCAAAAAGAATTGCCTTTGAATAATTTCAGAATTAACTCATTTTTAAAGTTGTTATTGTCACATGAATACATCATAAATAAAATACACAAGTAGCTTACTCTATATCTCTCTGCTTCTTTTAAATATTCTTCTACCCACAAGAGCAAAAACATACAAATGCTTGGTGTAGTAATATTGTAATTTGTGAATATATGATGATAAAATGTCTTAAATGCCAACACATTATGTTATCGCCTCCCCCAATTTTATCTTCCCTTACCCTAAAAGTAAAAATAAAAAAGGAACTAGGTGATCAATGGATTGGGTTAAAAATGGATTGACCCATATTTATACACATTTACATGTACAAATCAAAATCTACTTTAGAATTTAATATTCAAAAAAACTTAAATTGTTTTTTTTTGTGGAAAATGAATGTGATTTGATTCAAGAACGTGAAACATGAACTCATTTTATTTCACGTTAACTCAATTTTTATCTCTTTTCATTGTATAAAATATTTGAATTATTCAAAGTTCAACATAGATTTTTTAATATTTTTTCATATTTTTTCTTTACTTATATATTTTCTAGGAGAAGAGTTCAACTTACAAAGTTATATTTCTAATGTCACACAGGATACTTATGGAAATTATGATTATATAATGTTCTAAAAAAATTTCTTAAGGTGTGTACATTGACTCACAAAATTACTTGCGATTGTGTTTTCACTACATGATCATGGTTTACATTAGTTAAATTGATATTAGACTCTACATACAAGCGTATAGGAATATATTTCATATTATGTTACATCAATGTTTAAATGCTTATCCTAAGCTTAAGACTATACGCTCTTCATGTTTTTATCAGGAAGTTAAGTTATTTCGTTTAACTTGAAATATTTTTATTTTAATTTCAGTGATGTGTGCATTAATTTTTGAAAGCAATTCTAAAATACCATATTGGAAGGAAATCTTGTCATTAAGAGAACATTTATTTTTTTGATATTTTGGGATCTTGGCATGATTGAGATACTTCATTATAAATTTAGGTTCGTTGATCAGTGTCATCAAGGACTTCATAACACATTTGTTTCGAAAGAGAGCTTGTTGAGGATTTATGTAATTATTTCTTCTTCCATGTGAATTCCCATAGAAACATCAACATCCATCTTAGTTATTTCTTCTTAAGACTTCACAACTTTTCCCTGCAATGAAAGATTATGTTTACAAAGAGGTGGATCCCAAATCTTGAGTTTATAGATTTGGATTCTACAAAAGGTTACCTATTCAAAATCAAACGAGTTACCTTTTTAGAATTTCATAACACCATAAATTGAAAATTCTGGATTCACCTCCACAATAGGGAAGAGAGTTGTGAAGAATTTAGAGGAAATAAGTCATAACTAAGATAGATGTTGATCTCACTACGGGAATTCACTAAGAAGAAAAAATAATTAAGTAATTACGCAACAGACTCTCTTTAAATCTAAATGTGTTTTTTATGTGTTGGATTATATTTATCAATTAACCTTCCTTTTGGATGAAACATCTCAATCATGCAAAATAATCAAAATTCAAAAAAAAAAAAAAAAACCTTCTTAAGGACAATTTTTTTCCAATATGGTCTTTCTTTGAAATATCATAGTTTATTAATGAATTTACGTAAACATACCAACACAATTTAAAGAATCATAAAATTAGCAATATAAATATTATATATGGGTCAAGGAGATTTATTTTAAAGTTTGCTTTCTTAGGTGAAATTTCTTGGCAAAAAAAAAAAGGTCCTCTAAATAATGTTATATCTAAGTTTAGGATTATCTCATTTTAAGAGTTGTTTTTGTTGCATGAATCCAACCTAAAAAAAAAGTTAATCATCTTTTTGTAGATAGTAACTTATAGCAATAGAAACTTACTCTAAGGTTGTGTTTGGTATGAAGGAAAATGTTTTTCATGGAAAATTTTCGTAGAAAATATTTTACTTGAAATAAGTAGATATTTGATTACTTTTTAATGTTTGGTTGGTGAGTAGAAAATATTTTCTGAAAATATATTTTAGTGTTTGATTTTTGAGTGTAATATGTTTTTGATATCTTTATTTTATTAGAGTAAAAATATTTTTTGAAGTTGAATTATTTTTAAAAAATAATTAATTTTTTTATTGGTTGTGTGTGTGTGGGGGGGGGGGGGTTGGGGTTGGGGATTAAGATGGTAGGGGTGAAAAATTAAATATGAACTTAAAATTTTTAGGGATTGGGGGGGGCTGGTAGGGGGTGGGGCTGGTAGGGTGTATGGGTAGTGGGGGGCTGGTTGGGGGTATGGGTTGGTGAGGAGCTGGTAGAGGATGAGTTGGGGGATGGTAGGATGGGGTGGGGTTTGTTGGGAGCTGGTAAGGTGTGTGGAGTGTTGGTAGGGGTGGGTTGGGCTGGTAGGGTCGGGTGGGTTGGGCGGAGGTTGGAAGAGAGTTTTGGAAAATCATTTCCTTAAGTTTAGAAGGAAGTCATTTTCTTTAAATTTGAGGAAAATGAGTTGATTTGGAAAATATTTTCCAAAACATTGGACTCAACCAAAAATGATAAAATTATAAAATATTTTCACGAAGTGTTTCTTCATACCAAACACACCCAAAATTTTTGCTTCTTAAATTTAAATAATCTTTTAATTAGAAAAACAAAAAATACAAATGCTTGGAGTAGTAATATTGTATTTTGTGAATATATACGATAATAATAATACCTTTAATTCCAAGAACTATGTTTTTCTTTTTTCTTTTGATTTCTCATCCTATGTCCAATATTCGTATAAGAGAATCTCAGTAGCTTAATTGATTGGCTATATAAATTTTCACTTGGTATAGATTAAATCTTCACAATGTAATACCCCTCCCCCATTTCATCTTTATTACCCCAAAAAAATATATTTTAAAAAAATGAACTAGATAACCAATGGATTGGATTAAAAATCAATCGACCGATATTGATACATATTTTAATGATTAAATCAAAATATACTTTAGAAGTTAATATTTAAAAACACTTACGTTTTTTTGGAATGTGATTTGTTCAGTGTATAAGGTGTGTGAAACGTACTAATTCTATTCCACATGAGTGAATTTTTGATGCTTTTTTCATTATCAAAAATAGTTGAATTTTTCAAAGTTTGAGATAAGTGTTTTTTCACATATTGAAGTTTTGTATCTTCTATGAGATCAATTCAACACTTACAAAGTTATATTATGGAAAACGCACAAGTACCCCCTGACAAATTACTGAAATTTCAGAGATGACCTTAAATTAACTAAGGTCCTATTACCCCCTTGGACTTTTTCTTTTTGTAATTTTGTGCACCTTTTGTCTAACGTGTCAGGTTCCGTGAATCCACTCAATTGAGGTGCGTGGGAGATATTTTGATGACATGTAATCCCAAAAGGTGCGAAAAATTACAAAAAAAAATGTTTCAGGGGGTAATAGGACCTTAGTTTAGTTAAGGTGTGACTTTGAGATTTCGGTCATAGTCTAGGGAGTTATTTGTGCATTATTATCCCTTATCATATATTATTATAAGTGGGAACAAAAAAAGTAAAAGTTGAATTACGATTTTACCCTTACTATAAAATAAAATATTATAAAACATTTAACTATTAATTTAAATATTAAATTGTTTCATTTTATTAAATGTTGATAGACTTTTCACTTCCTTAGGTTAATTCCTAATTAAAATATCTAACTTAATAATACCTATTTTCTATGTCTAAATAATTTGATTAATGTTTTATTCTCTATCTATAATTACTCTGATTAAATTAAATTATATTAAATTGGTTGTAAAAAGAGCAACCCTCCATCTCCCCATGTATAAGATCATGATTATTTCATTAAATATACAAATTCTTCAACTTTTCATCTTCTCTTTTAATTATTAATTATACTCAGTTATGAGTTAATGACATTAATAGTCTTTAATTCCTTATCTTAATATCATTGGTAGAGGTAAAGTTATGGTCTCCATTTATAATTCTATAAATATTTTTTTTAAAAAAAAAAAACTAAATGGTGAGGCTCGTAAGCCTCTTTTATATAAATATGTAACTAAAGGAGGAATATTTTTTGTTCACCAATTACCTCATTTTGATGAGATTATTTCGGCGATTTTCAGGTACTATTTATGTAATTTTTTTGTTGTTTACCTATAATAATATTATATAAGATTTTAATAGTGATATTTTGTATCCGACTTTCATCATTATCACTTTAACATGACTATTTTTCAACTGGTTTGTTTTTGTATGAATTCGTGAATTTATATGGAATTATATTTGTATATTGTATTTTGCCATGTAAAATATCATTTTTCTTATTCATATTATATCAGCTCATAGATTATCACAATAAATTATTCTACTTCTTTTATTAATGTGGATTGTAGGGACACGTACAAAAAATTGATGGAGTAACTCATTCTTCTTATTGAGATTTTTGTAGCTTTAATAATTATTCATCCATAATTTTGCTAGATATCTTGTTTTTTACAATTTATGTTTACTTCTCTTTTAATATGATTTTTTATTTAGATTTCAATTTCATAATCGATAAGCTACTTTTTAAAAATTGAGACATTTTCAAATTGATGTATGTTCAAATAGTTTATGTTATCGACGTATATCATGAACAAGACTCTTGAATTTGATAGGATATGAGATAAAGAGTCAATAAGAACTCGAAATATTATGTACTAATTTTGTATTTATTTTTTAATCTACATTATTATTGATCAACGTCTTATGAAGAATGTATACATTGTATTTTTTACCTTCTCTATTTTTTATGTGTTTTTTTCGTAAGTCTAAATACTCGTTTGAGCTCAAATTAGCCATTTGTGACCTTATTAAAAGTTTGCTAACTATTAACCAAAGTTTAAAAGTTATAGTAGATTGCTTAAAGAGAATTAATTTGAAACATCAAAATGTGCCCCTCATTGGTGTTTTATGGTTATATTAGTAAAGATTTATTTATAATTTTTGTATTATACTATTCATTGCATGTTGTTTACACACTATATGTTTTGCATTTTAGTCATTCTAACATATCTAGGAACATACGTGCAAAGCAAGTGACCAGAAACTAGTATTTATAATATCACAAAAGGCAATAATTGAAATTGTGATTTACCCTATACTCTTGAATATTATTCTTAAAAGGTATGCTTTGCCTTAAGAATTACACTTAATATGGGAATATAAGAAGTATAATGAAAAGATTATAGAATAATATCATATGTATAAATACTAGGTAAAATGGTTTGGTGGACCCTTGTACTTGTATGAGTTTGTATTGTGAACCCTTCTACTTACTCATTTGTCATTTGAACCCTTGAACCCACCTAAACTCAACATATTAAACACCTGTTTTACCCTTTAATTTTGAGTGAACCACAAATGTGTGACACATAATTTTAAAAATAATTATAAAATGACACGTGTATATATATACCACTTCATGTCATCTTGACATTTTTATAATATTTAATTAATAAATTTATGTTTTACTTACCTTTTGCCACCAAGCCCACCGCTTTCCCACAACCTTATTTCATTTTTATTTCATCATCCTTACACTTTTTTTAGCAACATTTTCTACACTGTTCATGTAAGAAAAAACACGACAACAAATCAAGGAAATCATCTTTGTTTTCATCAAAATAAAAAAACCACAGTGTGTTAACATCTTCGTAGACATCAATTTATGTGAGGCTATCTATACCTACATTTTTTCTTTCTCGTTTTTTTCTTCATTCCCACTAAATTGCTTGAGTATTTTTGGTTATTTTTATTTGATTTTTAGTTTATGTATATAAATTTTGTGACTTATTTTTGTATTGGTATGTTGTATAGTCTAGATTTCATCTTCTATTCATCTATGTGTTTAATTTTTAGGTTTTTAGTTGATTATACTGATTTTCTTGAATTTTTTTGGGAATTCTATTTTTATGCTCTCAATTACATGTTTCATGATGATAGGATTCTAAGGAAACAACTTTCCTGATGATGTAGAAAACTACAATAGGATTAACCACAAAAAGAAGCAAACAATTAACTGGAAATGCATAGAAATAAAAGAGGATTAAAACGATGAAATAAATGGACAAGAAATTTGGAGGAAGAAGATCAAAAAAGAGGCAAAAAAAAGCATAGATTTTTCAATAATGGTGTTAAATGTGAATGGGAAAGAAGACTTTATAAAAACCCTAATGTGGCTATTAGACCCTTTTAACCACATTTCACTCTCCTAAGGTGTGTATATCACACGCCCCTTGGTTGTATCTGCCACAAAATAGGCCAAGTCAGAAAACGTTTTTAAAATGATGAGTGTAGATGGGTTCAAAGGTCCAGATGACAAATGTATAAGTAGAAGGGTTCACAATACAAACTTACACAAGTACAAGGGTTCACTAGACCCTTTTGCCAAAATAATATAACTCCATGTTTACAGTTTTTTCTTTTTTACTAATTAGGATGGTTTTTTCAGTATATAGTCATGTTTTCTTTGGTTAGATTGAGATTATACTACAATTTAATCTTATATTAATTAATAATTCTTAACCTATATCAATGTTTAAATAATACTCCTAGACTTTACGGTCTATACCGTACACGTTCTTTTTATCATTAAGTTTTGTTGATTTTCTCTGACTTGAATCATCATAGGTTGTTATTTAAGTGAAAGAGAGAGACATGACTTTCTAGAAATTGAATCAATAGGCTCAAGGGATTGCCCCGTATCCGTTGCAAGAGAATACTCTCTTTGACACATATATTAGACCCTAGCGCAAGAATATATTGCTCTAGTCCCGTAACAAAGCAAAGAAGGATTCATGGGCAGAAGAATTCATGCTTCAAGAGAATCCCCTTTTTCACTTGGTTATGGGACTGGAGAAATATATGTCTCAAAGAACCATGATTTTTCCTCTTTCAAACAAAAGTGCTAAAATCAAAATTTTGAGTCATATGCAATAATTCATGCGTAATCCTTATTGAATGATTTTTTCTAATTTCAAATCAGAAGTACTAAAATCAAAATTTTAAATATACACACATAAAATGTAACGAAGTGAATGTATACCTTTTTCTAGTTTGAATCAAAGGAGTCTCCATGGAAAAAATAAAAATAGAATAATTGTTAGCCCCTATATCGAGTTGTTGTAGATCAATCCATTCTTTTGTTGTTGTAGTTGTTGGTGGAACACAAACTACTTATGTTGTTGATGGAGGAAAAGAGGTTTGTTGGACAAATTGAGATGGTTGAATGGGATGTAATTACAACTGTTGATTACCATTTTGTTTCATGATTATGACTTGATCATCTGGTTTTTCCTAGTGAGCAGTTATAAAATTCTAAAGAGAAAATTTCTGATAAACCATTAAAATTAGTCCTGTCACGAGAAAAAAAGTCATTGAAAGAATTCCAAACACATTTAAAGAAGTCCAAGTATAACTTCGTAGCTACAATATTGTCAGGTTTATCAATATTTTAACTTTTTACGACCACACCTATATTACAGTCATGGTCATTCATTTTAAATCTATATAAAATGATATCTAGTTAAATGTAAAAAAATAAAAAAGTGAGCTTATAAGAGAAACTAATGATGTTTTCTACTGAACTAGAGAGCGAGAAAAATGATCCAAAGAGGGGTTTTCTAATGAAGTAGATGATCAAAGAAACGTTTAGTGGGGTATGACATTATAACTCAATGGTTGAGATGAAGAAAAGTGAATTAATTTCGAAAATATATAGAGAAAATTAAATGTTTATCTACGTACCCGGCGCATCCACATTTACTTTATAGTTTATGCACAATAAATATTTTTTTCTACTTTTTAAGGAGTGGGATTAGCAACAAAAGAGAAGGCAAAGATAGTAATGTGTACATTTTGTTTAATATCATACATCTCATATCATATTGTAATGACTCAAGAGCACCCCATAGTCGTAACATGGCATATTCGATCTCAAAGAGATCTTATACAAGCCCTTAGCATTCATTCATTAGAAAATATGAAAGAATTTAAAACATAACTCGAAAAAGTATTTCATAAAAAAGGAAGTCTATCTAACTTTATTGTCTCAAACCATCTATGAATGATATGAATAAAGTAATGGGACACAACCCATATAAAGTCTAAAACATAAAAGTAAATGGTATGAAGGTAAATGTATATTGTCCTCAAAGACCTGAGGACTCACAAAGATCTTCAATCTTCTAAATTCTTGAAACTCTACCCTCAAAGAGAAACTCAAAGATCCAACCCTACATTTGGTTAGAATGTAGGCAATATGCGTTAGTACAAAGGTACTAAGTATGGAAGCTAACATAACATTATAGGAGCATCTCAAATGGTTAGACAACATAAGACATAAGCATAAGAGGTAATAACATAAGAAGCATATCATAAAAAGTCAACATAAGACATAATCATAATTTCATACTTCAACCATTTGTCCTGTATACTCAAGTGAACTACGTCCCAAGCCACCGTTAAGTATACTTGTGCAAGGCTAAGGTAGTATACCATACTACTACCTAAGCTAAGTACCTCTCTTTCGTTATTCTTGGTGATATCCCACCTTCATACTTAAGTAGAGCACTATACCCCTAGGAAACCTCAAGGCACACTTGTCCAATGCATGTGGGGCATCCCATTCTTCCTCACACACTAAGCATATCATGAAGTCACCCTATTCACGTGTTACCCCCTTAGAAGTGTCACTAAGGGCCTACTTTAATATTCGACTAGCAACTATAATCTTAAGTCAATTTTAAAATGCTATACTCACTACCCAAGGTAGGCATACTTCATAAGAAGATATTTTATAAGTATCTTCAGGTCATACTTGTGTCATGTATGAATTACATCCTGTTTTACAATTCACACTAAGTACTCATATAGGCTATCTTAATTAATGTTAACTATCTTCCATACTAGTCAGTCAACAATATCATACTATCATACTAGACCTAATTACCATGGAAAACATGATATCATGCGATCAAAAATATCATAGGAAGGTTGTAAGTATACCCACCTAGCTACCATGTACCCACTCATCAAGATGTAATCTATCCATATTGGAGTATAAATCCTCAAACTTAAGCTTCCATTAGTAATCTAACTCAACTTATTGGATGAAATGCACCTTGAATGCAAGGCAAGCTACCATTAGGAGAGTATAAGTCATCTATCCTAATGGTACCATGAAATAGTTTTAACCTAACAAAGTCAACCTATTATCAGGCAATCTAATCATTCTAATTCAAGCTATTTTAAGGAGAGTTCATTTATCAATCCCAAGCTACCATGGGAATCACCATTCCCAAGCTTCCGTGAGATTTACTATCTCTAGCTACTATGAGATTTACTATCTCAAGCTACCATGAGACTTACCATCTCAAGCTTCCAACGTTGGTATTATTTTAATAAGCCAAGCTTTACATGAAGGAAACACGAGGCTCAACATCAAGCTATTACAGTATAACTTTCTTTTATTCATTTTTGGTTATTAGGTCAACCTAGAATCCTTCTATATGAGAAAACATGCTTCTTCTAGCTTTTTCATAAATAAGTGTATAAGAGAAAGATAATAATCAATACATATCTCCTCATATTGAATTTACCCCAAAATCCCTATTTGTGTGATATCATATATTCAATTTGTGTGATCTTGATCTAGTATCTTTTTTCTCTTATACACTTAGATATGAACAATCTAAGAGTAGCAAGTTCTCTCATAATAAGGATTCTAAGTTTACCTAATTATCTTAAATGAATCAAAGAAAGTTAGACTAGAATAGATTGATGTTGAGACTTGTGTTTTCTTCATGTAAAGCCTGGCTTACTAAAATAAGACCAAGGTTGGAAGCTTGAGATGGTAAATCTCATGGTAACTTGAGATTGTAAATCTCATTGTATCTTCAGATAGTAAATCTCCTGGAAAATTGAGGATGGTGATTCCTATGGTCTTGGAATTTAGAAATGAAACTCTCCTAAGGATAACTTAAAATAGCACGATTAGAATGTCTTATGATAACTTGACTTGGTTAAGCCAAAACCATTTCATGGTAGTTTTATGATAGATGACTTATATTGTCCTAATGGTAGCTTGTCTTGCATTAAAGGTGCAATTCATAGAATAGGTTGTGTTAGATTACTCATGGTAACTTAGGTGAATTATAATACCCTATGGATAGATTACATATTGATGAGTTGATACATGATGCCTAGGTGGGTTATTTTATAACCTTCCTATGTTAGTTGGATCTCATGATATTATGTTTTCCATAATAGTTACGTCTAGTATGATAGTATGCTATTCTTGATAGACTAGTATGAAAGATAGTTAGCATTGAGTAAGCTAGCCTAAATGAGTATTTAGCGTGAATGGAAGAATAATATCTCATTCATACATGACACAAGTAAGACTTGAATCTACTTATGAAATTTGCTCTTATGATGTATGGCCAGCTTGGGTAGTGGCTATAGTTGCCTTCCATATTAAGATTGATTTAAGATGATAGTTACTTGTAAAATATGAAATTATGTCCTTAGTGACACTTAAGAGGGAGTAAGACATGAATAGGTGACTTCAAGATATGCTTTGTGTGTGAAGTAGAATGGGATACCTTACATGCATTGCACAAGTGTGCCTTGAGGTGACCTAGGGGTATAGTGCTCTACTTATGTATGAATGAGGTCAATAACCAAGAATTACCAAAGAGGTGCTTAGCTTAGGTAGTAGTATGGGATGCTACCTTTGACTTGCACAAGTATACATGGAGGTCGCTTGCGACGTAGTTCATTTGAGTATAATAGACAAATGGTTGAAGTATCAAATTCCGATATGTCTTATGTTGACTAACTATTTGAGATACTCTTTTGATGTTATTGTAGCTTGCATATTTAGTACGTTTGTACTAATGCATATTGCCTACATTCTAACCAAATGTAGGGTTGGAGCTTTGAGTTGCTATTGGAGGCTAGAGTTCCAAAATTTAGAAGATTGAAGATCTTTCTGAGTCCTCATTGCTTTGAGGACAATAT
Source organism: Solanum peruvianum (assembly GCA_027705065.1). Taxonomy (NCBI): domain Eukaryota; kingdom Viridiplantae; phylum Streptophyta; class Magnoliopsida; order Solanales; family Solanaceae; genus Solanum; species Solanum peruvianum. The sequence continues at coordinate 37,504,632 of JAKWJD010001758.1, forward strand.
CTATTTACCTTTATGACATTTACTTTTATATTTTAGACTTTATGTGTCTGTGTCCAAAGACTTTTATTCATTTCATTCATAGACGGTTTGAGACAATAATGTTAGAAAGACTTCCGCTCTTATGAAATACCTTTCGAAGTATGTTTTAAAGAAATATTTAAATTCTTCCATATTTTCTAATGCCTATTTGATGAATGAATTCTAAGGGCTTGTGTAAGATATCTTTTAGATTGAATACACCATGTTACGACTAAGGGGTTCTCTCGAGTTGTTACAATAATATATGAGATGTATGATCTTAAATAAAAAGTACGCATAATAATCTTTGACATCTCGTTTGTTTCTATTCCCACTCATTCTAAAATTGGAAAAAAAGATTTATTGTGCATTAACTTTAAATTATATATGGATGCGCCGTGATAGGTAGATAGCCTTTTAATTTTATCTATATATTTTGAATTTGGTTCACTTTTCTTCATCTTAACCTTTCAGTTATAATGTCATACCCACTAAACGTTTCTTTGATCATCTACTTCCCCTATTAGAAACCCCCCCTCTTTGAATCATTTTCTCTCTCTCCTAATTTAGAACAAAACATTATTAGTTTCTCTTAGAAGCTCATTTTTATTTTTTACATCTAAGTAGATATCATTTTATGTAAATTTAAAATGGGTGATCATGATTGGGATATAAATGCAGTTTGAAGAAGTTGTAATTTTAATAAACCTAACAATGTTTTAGCTCCTAAGTTATACTTGGAGACTTCATTAAATGATGTTTCGAATTCTTTTGATAAAATTTTTGCTACTGACATGACTAATTTTAATGGTTTATCATAATTATCTCTTTAGATTTTCAAACTGCTCACCTGGAAAACCAGATGACGAAGTCATAATTATGAACCAAATAGTAGCCAATAGTTGTACTAATATCCTATCCAACCAGCTCAATTTATCCATCAAACAACTATAACACCAAAAGAATTGATTGATCTACAACAACTCCATATAGGGGCTAACAATTATCCTAATTTCACTTTTTCCATGAAGTCTACTTTGGTTCAAACTAGAACAAGGAAACCATTCCCTTCATTACATTTTATATGTGTATACTAAAAATTTTGATTTTAGTACTTTTGATTTGAAATCAGGAAAAATCATTCTATAAAGATTTCACATGAATTATTGCAAGAAGAACATGATGAGTATGAATATTGAAGTATAACTGAAAAACTTGTCAAATACATTAGAGTCTGACTATGGGAGCAATTAATAACCGACAGAACCACCACATGAGTTATGCATGCTGTCAAATGCACACACCACATTGAACGAACCAATATACCTTGCTAGGGGTATAGAGGAGTTTGTGGCGTGATCATTAAAACTAATGCCCATAGAGAGGACTTAGCCTATGGGGGTATGCAGTTCTGGGACTATGAGGGTATACTAAAACCTAGTCCACTCGGTTCTAAGCGTACTACAAACTGAATATGTATATCTAACACACATAACTGAAACATTGAATAGCTTAAATACTAACATGAAAATCTTAGAATATAACAATGATAAACTGACAATGTAACATTCAAAAAACGATGCATATATAGTTTTTTAATTGACCTAGCATGTATCATTCATAAACTAAAAGAATCTACACAGCTAGGGTTATGTGTTTCATGCAAAAAAGTAAGCAAAGATTCCACAAAAACAAGATAATCTATTTAGGAATACTCTAATAACTAAATCAGAACAAATATCTTCACAGACATGTCTATTTCACAAAGCCTCTCTCCGAGACAGTGCCCAGATCGTTACGCCTTTCGTACGGGTCGGAACTTTTACAGAATTTAGGTTTACGCAAGATACATAAATCAATAATCTAACTGAATTCTAGGGACCTAATCGGTGAAACGAACCCACTAGTGAAATCACATTACTTGGTGACGAAATCTATGAAAAAATCCTTCAATTTTGGGGAAAAATTTGAAGAAAACGTGTTGCATTCTTGGAAGGGTATTGGTCGCCTATTTCCTCCCCTTTTTTTCTAAGTTTGATTAATTTTAATTAATAGGTGTCATTTGCCTTATAAATTACACTTAATGTGGATTATAAGGAGTATCGTGGAAATATTGTAGAATATTATTATGTATAAAAATAATATATATCCATGTTTACTATTTTTTCTTTTCTACTTGACATGGTGTTTTCCTTATATTGGTATTCTTTCTGTAGTTAGATTCAGATTAGACTACAATTTAAATATTTATTAATATCATCATTCTTAAGCTACGTCAATGGTTAAATACTAAGCGTAGACTTTAGGCTCTACAACTTACATGCTTTTTTTATTATGAAATTTACTTATTTTTGTCCGACTTGAATCATCATGTTGTGTTTTAAGTAAAGGAGAGAGACATGATTTTCTAGGAATTGAATCCATAGGCTCAAGGGCATGCCCTCCATCTGCTGCAAGAGATTACACTCTTTTGCACATGTATTAGACCCTAGAGCAACAAAGATTCGCTCTAGTCCCGTAACAAATCAAAGGTGGATTCCTGTAAAGAAGAATCTTTGCTTAAAGAGAATCCCCTTTTTTCCCTTGGTTATGAGACTAGAGCAATATATGTATCAAAGAGGGGATTATTTTGTTGCTGATACGGGGGTATGTTCCTGAGCCAATTGAACCAATTCCTAGTTAGTCATGTCTCTCTCTTTACATAAATCACAATCCATAATTATTCAAGACATTCAAAAATAAGTTAAATTTGTGATAAAAGGAATGTAGGTTGTATAGCCTAAAGTTTAGGATTAGTACTGATGTAGATTAAGAATGATTATTTTGTAACTAAAGATTGGATTTTTATCTCCAAGGTCAATAAAATGGTATAATGAAAACACTGTCTCAAGTAGAAAAGCAAAAACGAGTAAACAAAAATAATAATTATATGACTATTTATGAAATTAACCACATATTTATCTTTTTGAGGTACATATTGATCTTAAAGTTGTCGTTTATCCTTTATGAGCTATTGGTATAAGAGTATATTAGTCTACTAGAAAATAGGGAATTCCAATGGATGGAATTTCATAGCTGAACAATAAAATTTCATCATAATATTATTTAGCTATAGATTAAACCCGAAAAAAAAGAAAATTTATGAATTTGCAAGGAGCTTTTAATCATGAATTATTTATCGATTACCAATAATTCCATAGCTTTTTAATGTTTTTAGTTGTATCGATCACTAAATAAATGATCTCTATTTGGTTCTTTCTAAAAATAAGTTCTGAAGGAATTTTATCTGAGTAAAAAGAAGAAATAATAAGATTAACCAGTTTTATTCTTGAATATTTATGTGTATTGATGGGACAGGTACCACGCCCCAAGGCCTATACCCCTTGGCATAAACACGAGACCTAGGATCATGAGTGCCTCCAAGATAACCCTGAACAGACATATTTTTAGCATACTAAAACAACTGAATAAAAGATACTATGCAATAGCTTAAATTATGAGTTAATTGGAATATGGGAAATACCCAATACTGATATGAATATATATTGAAATTCTAAGTGTTAAATGCTAAAGCTAATTCTAAAACTATGTTTAAAAAAGTCTCTAACTAAATAGAGTTGTTGGAACATGTCCTCATCACAACTAAAAAAGAAATAAACATGTTCATTTTCCTCAATGTATGAGGACTCACCACTAATGTTGTTGAGAATGGATTGGGAATTGATCTATGCGTAATCTGAATGCTGAGAAACTCAACCTACATCATGAATATAATTCAATCTTATATAAATATAATCATTCTCAAGCTACATCAGTGTTTAAATACTAATCCTAGACTTAAGGCTCTACACCCTACATGGTCTTTTTATCATTAAATTTATTTATTTTTTGTCTAACTTGATTCATCATAGGTTGTGTTTTAAGTGAAGGAGAGAGAGATGACTTTCTAGTCCCCAGTGCAAGAGAAACTTTTCTCTAGTCTTGTAATAAATAAAATGAGTATTCATGTTCATAATAATTCATGCTTCAAGAGAATCCCTTTTTTCGCTTGGTTACGTGACTAGATAAATATATTTGTCAAATATCGGATTCTCTTCCAGCGGATAAGGAGCGTACCCCTGAGCCTTTTGATCAAATTCCTAGTAAGTCATGTCTCTCTCTTTCACATAAGTTAGAATTTATGATGATTCAAGTCAGATAAAAAGAACATGCAGGGTGTAGAGCCTAAAGTTTAGGATTAGTATTTAAACATTTACGTAGCTTAAGAATGGTTATATTGGAACTATAAGATTAGATTGCAGTCTCTAAGCTCAATTTAATGATATAATGAAAACACAGTCTCAAGTAGACAAGCAAAAATGAGTAAACAAAAACAGTTAGATTATTTATGTAGAGTGAAAAATTAAAGTTTGATTTTTCGGCTACATGAATTTGTGTAAGTTAATTAGGTAGGCATTTTCTGATTACTTTTTCACGAAATTTCCATAGTTATATGATCTTAGTGGGAAGGTCATAATTATATGAAAATTTATGAAATTAACCACATCTTTGTTTTTTCGAGTATATATTGATCTTAAAGTTGTCGTTCTTCATTAAATGAGATATTGGTCTAAGAGTATATAACCTACTAGAAAATAAGGAATTAAGATAGATGAAATTTCATAGCTGAACAATAAAATTTCATGCTAATTATTTTTAGCTATGGATTAGCGCAAAAAAAAAAAGAGAATATAAATGAATTAGCAAGGAGGTTTTTAGTGATGGATAAGTTAGGATTACTGAAAAATCCCACAGTTGATTCAATACTTTTAGTAGTATCTCTCACTATATTAATGATCTCTATTTGGTTCTTTCTAAAAATAATTTCATAAGACATTTTGTCTTAGTAAAGAGAAGAAATATTAAGAATTACCAATTTTATTCATGAATCTTTGTGTGTATTGATAGAAAAGTAACACGGTATCTAGGATCACGAGTGACCCCAAGGTAACCCTGAGCTGGCATATCATAAGCATACTATAAATACTGAACACAGGATACTATGCAACAACTTAAATTATGAGATAACTGATAGATGGGAAATACCCATACAAATCTTAATATATAATAAACTTCTAAATGTTAAGTGATACTAAACAATCACTCAAATGCTAAAGCTAAATATAAAACTATATCTAAGAAAGTCTCTAACTAACTCGATTTGTTGGGACATGTCCCAGGAAAAACTGAAACAGAAATAAAAGACTGAAATGGAAAACATGTCTATTGTCCTCAAAGTGTGAGGACTCACCCCTAATGCTGCTGAGTATGGATTGGGAACCAAATATATGCGTGATCTGAATGCTAAGTACCTAAACATGCATCATGAAAGGATGTAGCTCTGAGTAAGCGTCAGTACTTGGAATGTGTGGAGAATGCAAGATAAGATTATAACTGGAAAAAATATGTAAGTTGAAAAAGGATAACTAAGAAATGACGCATTTGAACACAATGTAAATACTGAAATACATTGAAATGAACTGATATGAATTTAATGAGGAAATACTAATTATTAAAATGCTTCGACTAATACTAAAATATTGAAAACCTAGTCAAATGCACTAGATTCTGATTGTGGGAGCTACTATTACCCGACATCAAATAAAATGAGCTAAACGTGGAGTCCGATGTATGCTCCCCATTTAGAGGACCTATTATACATCAGAGTATAAAATCATTACACGTATGATCGCTAAATTTGATGCCCAATGAGGGGATTTATACTCCAACAAGGGCATGTAGTTTTGAGTATGAGGGTACGCTGAACCCTAATTTAACTCAATGTTAAGCCTACTCCAAATTGAAATGTGTATGACACAATATAACTAAATTATTGGAAATGAGAATGCAACATTTAAGTACTGACAATGAACATTCAAAAAGTGAGGCATGCTTAATTGTTCAACTGACCTAACAATATATTTTGATAAACTAAGAGAATCTACAATAGTATGGTTCTAAATTTCATGCAAATAACTAATCAACAATTTCATGAAAAACATGATAATGTTATTAGGAACATTATAACAGCTATATCATAATAATTCTTCAAGGTTTTAGAAACTCTAGATCTAATCAAGATATCAAGGATCAAGAATCGGACTGAATTCTAAGGACCTAGTCGATGAAAGGAACGTACTAGCTCAATCCCACATACCAGTGATAAAATCTATGGAGAAATACTTCAATTTTAGGGATGGAATTGAAGAAAACCTCCTACATGTTCTTAAGAGGAAATTGTCGAATATTCTCTTCTTTTGGTTTAAGTTTGATTAACTTAGGTTAAAAGTTTAGATATTGCAAAAGTATATTTTTATTCATAGAGTTTGTACAAATGTCACATCGTGGGAGCACCCCCTTGACGTAACCAGCGTCATCGTCCTCTATGAGGACAAAGACTACCCTCTTAGCCTACATCATACATTTATTGGTTAATGCGGAAAATTTTAAAAACTTTCATTACTACTACATGGAGGTGTACATAGACCTCTACATGCACATAATAGTTATATCGAGCATACATAGACCCTTCATATAGGAAGATACTTAGTCTTTTAATTTTATAACAGATTCGTATATATTATATATATATAATATAAGATAGTCTCAAAAACATGTCTCATCTCATAACCATCTACCAATACTGTAATAATTTGGGAGTAGCCCATACATCAATATAACAAGACCACGTATAGGTCATACAATGTTTAGTACTCAAAGAAAAGGAAAGAACATAAGAGTCTTAAATACTGAAACAACTTCATAATGTTTATATTTGCATTGCCCTAGTAATGTGAGGACCTATCAACTTGGATGAGTGAGAGTTCCAAGTCTTTCTTCAAAGTCTTCTCCAAATCCCTTTAATGACCGGAACATAAAATGTTGGGGAAAAGGGAGAAAATGGGTTAAGTACACCACTTGTACTAAGTATGAGACCATATGCAAACATATTATGAAATCATGATAAGAAACAGGACAATTCATAAAGGTATGAAATTTATTTTGAAGCCTTATGCACATTCAAGAAGACCATACCAGTAAATAAAACATATTCATTAAATCATAGGCATGTACATCACAAGACCAACAAAACAATGTCTAGTGAAGGAAGCATGCACATCACATAATTGAACACATAGTCAAAGTAACTCTGTAATCAAGTTACAATAGCACAAGCATGAATAAGAGTATATTTCAACATAATTAAAGCAGGACCATTACTCATCACCCTTTTAATACACTTGTGGAATGAATAAGCAAAGCCCTATAACCTTACCTAATCAAGTAAACCTAGCAAGAACCATAACAAATGTCCAACTTCACATAATATAAAATTAAGAGTACATAATATCATACTTTAGCAATAGAGACCAAGTACATGGTCATTATAGTAAATCAACATCACACAGTGTCATTTACATGTTAGATCATCATTTACATTTATAAGCATATACATACATAAGAACATCCTCCTAAGACTTCCCTTAAGTCTAACTAGTGCAATATATAGGTAGAGTATCATACCCCTGTCTAGACTAAGCTAAAACCATTAGGTCATCTTAGTTAGAGTTCAATCGTTTAGTTCATTCTACCTTTTGGGAAAAAATTTCCTTAACCGACATAGACCACATGAGCTAATGTGGAATCTGGTGTCATGGAATTGTCACGACCCAAAACGAGCCGCGAGTGGCACCCACACTTATCCTACTATGTGAGCGAACCAACCAATCTAAACCCCAACATTTCAAACATAATGAACAAATACAATGCGGAAGACTTAAAACTCATTAACGAAATCAACTAAATAACTTCTAAAATTTATCAATCATTATCCCCAAAATCTGGAAGTTATCACCACAAGAACATCTATCCTCAAAATTACTAATCTAAGAGTATCTAAGAAGCTAAAATAAGTAAAAAGCTAGTCCATGCCGGAATTTCAAGGCATAAAGACATGAAGAGGAAGATCCAATCCAAGCTAGAAGCAATAGCTCACCCTGAAATCTGGCTTGATAAAGACTGGCTAGAGTTGCGGTTGAGTTTAAGACGGTGGCATATTTGCTGCACTCCACAATTATCAAAGAAAAACAAATACAAGTAGGGGTCAGTACAAGGCACAAGTACTGAGTAGGTATCATCGGCCAACTCAAAATAGAAAACAGTATATATCAGATAATAACATAAAATCAACTAATTTTTTTAACAGGCGACCACAACAATTTCCATAACCCTTGGTCACAACACCAAGCACATCAATGAGGACTCAAGCCTCCCCATTATACTCATTTGGGAATTAGTTCTTTAAAATTTAGTATATTATCATAATTCAAGATTCATTATCTTTATTCCTCTTGTGTGGGTACGTGACACTCAGCTCCATATACTATCCTGGTGTCAGAACGTGACACTCCGATCCATATACTATCCTGGTGCGGGAACGTGACACTCCGATCCATATACTATCCTAGTGCCAGAACGTCACACCCGATCCATATACTATCCCGGTGTCGGAACGTGACACTCCGATCCATATACTATCCTGGTGCCGGAACGTGACACTCCGATCTATATACTATTCTGGTGCCGGAACGTGACACTCCGATCCATATACTATCCTGGTACCGGAACGTGACACCCGATCCTCTATTACTATCCTGGTGCCGGAACGTGACACCCGATCCTCTAATCTCATTACTTTAGTTCATCAAGCCTTCTTTTATACCAAGGCATCATCATTAACAAGTAAATTTAGGATTTAAGATTCAATAGCCTCATCATGCTAATTCATCACAATTATATAATCACATCATGCAAGCACACAATTAAGCATATAGAAGACATTATAATACTACCCAATACATATCATTCGCTATTTAGAGTTTACTATAAGATAGTATAAACCATAACCTACCGCCACCGAAGAATTGTTATCAAGCAATCTACTTTCCCAAAGCTGCGTTCTTCTTCATTTTCTCTCTCTCTTGATCGTTCGTTTCTCCCTCTCTTTGTTCTTTCTATTTTTCTTATTCAAACCCTTTTTATTTTACCCTAATTAGTATATAATTAAGTATAAAGATAGTAAAAGTAACCCACTATTATTTCAAGGTTGTCCCCTTTAACCCCCAAGTAATTGAATTATTAACATTAATCCACTAACTTTATAATTATAAGCATGAATAGTCCAAAACGCCCCTTAAAACTTTTAATAGAAATCCAACCCAGTCAGGGTTACGCAACCTGTGACGACCGTCGTTCCTGCGACGGTCCGTCCTTCTGCTTCCGTCACAAAGTTCAGAGACTCCATTAATTAAAGAGTCTGTGACGGCCTGTCATGTCTGCGACGGTCCATCCTTCCATTTCGTCGCGAAGTTCAGAGAGTCAATCTCAGTACCCAAATTTCTAAATTCTAAGTGTTTTGGAATGAGACCCCCTCGACGGTCCGTCGTGCCCATGACGGTCCGTCGTGGGATCCGTCGACTCAGCCAGTTATTTACCAGAAATACTCTACTGTTCAAAATGACTAAACAGGTCGTTACAATAGATACCAATTTACCAATCGTTCGTCCTCGAACGATCACAAGAAGAAAAACAAGGGCGAAAAGGAGTACCTGAATCTGTAAATAGGTGCGGGTATCTTTCTTGCATATCAGTCTCCTTCTCCCAAATGGACTCTTCAACCGACCGATTCTTCCATTGAACCTTGACGGATGCAATCTCCCTTGACCTCAACTTGCGGATTTCTCTATCTAGAATGGCAAAAGGCTCCTCCTCGTAAGACAATTTCTCATCAAGCAGAACTGAATCCCAACGAATGATGTAGTTTCCATCCCCATGGTATCTTTTCAACATAGACACATGAAATACCGGATGCACTCCTGACAGCCCTGGAGGCAAGGCTAATTCATAAGCCACCTCCCCTACTCGCTTAAGTACTTCAAATGGTCCAATATACCTTGGGCTTAGCTTACCTCTTTTACCAAACCGCATCACCCCTTTCATGGGCAAAACCTTCAGCAAGACTTGCTCACCCTCCATAAACTCCAAGTCTCTAACCTTTCGATCTGCATATTCCTTTTGCCTAATTTGCGCCGCTAAAATCTTTTCTTGAATAGATTTCACTTTCTCCAATGAGTCCCTCAAAAGATCAGTACCCCAAGGTCTAACCTCAAATGCATCAAACCAACCAATGGGAGACCTACATCTCTTCCCATATAGTGCCTCAAATGGAGCCATATCAATAGTTGAGTGGTAGCTATTGTTGTAGGAGAACTCTGCTAAGGGTAAGAAGTTATCCCAATGGCCACCAAATTCTATCACACATGCACGAAGCATATCCTCCAACACTTGAATCGTTCGCTCAGACTGACCATCGGTCTGAGGGTGAAATGCAGTACTAAGATCCAACTTAGTACCTAATTCAGCATGAAATGTTCTCCAACACTTAGAAGTAAACTGCGTACCTCTATCTGATATGATGGAAAGTGGAACTCCATGCAATCGAACAATTTCTGAGATATAGAGTTTGGCTAACTTCTCTGCATTGTAGGTCACCTTGACCAGAATGAAGTGAGCAAACTTAGTTAATCTGTCCACAATTACCCAAATAGAGTCAAACTTTCCCAATGTCTTTGGAAGACCAACCACGAAATCCATTGCAATTCTCTCCCACTTCCATTCAGGAATGGGCATTCTCTGAAGTGTTCCTCCGGGCCTCTGGGTTTCGTACTTTACTTGCTGACAATTTAGACACTTGGCAACAAAATCAACAATGTGGCGCTTCTTTTTACTCCATCAAAAGTGTTGCTTTAGGTCACGGTACATCTTGGTTGCACCAAGATGTATAGAATATCCGGAACTATGAGCCTCTATAAGAATAGTGTGGATCAAATCATCAACACGGGGCACACATACCCTTCCCTTAATCCTCAAAACACCTTCCTCATTAATTATTGCCTGTTTAGCCTCTCCTCGCAACACCATATCCCGAATTCGGCTTAGTTTCTCATCATCAAACTGTTTTCCCTTGATCTTGTCAAGAAAAGAAGATCTTGCCTCCACACAGGCCAAAAATCCTCCCTTCTCATTTACTTCTAGCCTCATAAAGTCATTACCCAGGGTCTGAACCTCTCTAGCCAATGGGCATCTGGAAACCTGTAAGTGAGCTAGGCTTCCCATGCTCCCTGCTTTTCTACTTAAGGCGTCTGCCACAACATTAGCCTTTCCTTAGTGATACAAGATAGTAACATCATAGTCCTTCAGTAGTTCCATCCATCTCCTCTGTCTCAAATTCAAATCCCTCTAATTAAAGACATACTGTAGGCTACGATGATCCGTATAGACTTCACACTTAACCCCATATAGATAGTGTCTCCATTGCTTTAATGCAAACACTACCGCAGCCAACTCCAAATCATGGGTCAAATAATTACGTTCGTGCACCTTTAATTACCTCGAAGCATAAGCAATTACATTCTTCTCTTGCATTAGCACTGCACCCAACCCAGAATAAGATGCATCGCAATAAACAATGAAATTCTTACCCTCAACTGGCAAGGTAAGGATAGGTGCCGTAGTCAGCAAGGTCTTGAGTTTCTGAAAGCTTTCCTCACATTCATCCGACCATACAAATGGAACATTCTGCTTAGTCAAGTTTGTTAATTGGGAAGCAATAGAAGAGAATCCCTTGACAAATCAACGGTAGTAGCTGGCTAAACCAACAAAGCTCCTTACTTCTGACACATTAGTGGGTCTTACCCAATTCCTCACTGTTTCAATCTTACAAGGATCCACCATCACTCCATCCTTAGAAACCACGTGCCCCAAGAAGGACACTGAATCTAGCCAAAACTCACACTTGGAGAATTTGGCATAAAGCCTTTTCTCCCTCAATACGTCCAACACAATTCTCAAATGCTCCTCCTGTTCCTTCTTACTCTTGGAGAATATCAGTATATCATCAATAAATACGATAACAAAGAGATCCAGATATGGCTTAAAAATCCCGTTCATCAAGCTCATGAAAGCAGCAGGGGCATTTGTAAGACCAAAAGACATTACTACAAATTTGTAATGCCCATACCTGGTTCGAAAAGCAGCCTTTGGCACATCTGTTGCCCGTATTTTCAATTGATGATAACCGGATCTCAAGTCAATCTTAGAGAAGACAAAAGCACCTTGTAACTGATCGAACAAGTCATCATGCGAGGAAGGGGTACTTGTTCTTAATAGTTACCTTGTTCAACTGCCGGTAGTCTATGCACATCCGAAAACTCCATCCTTCTTCTTCACAAATAACACCAGAGCACCCCAAGGGGAAGCGCTTGGTCTAATGAAGCCTTACCTAACAACTCTTGAAGTTGGGCCTTTAATTCCCTTAACTCCACTGGGGCCATCCTATAAGGGGGTATGGAAATGGGGCGAGTACCCGGCTCCAGATCAATGCAAAAGTCGATATCCCTATCCGGTGGCATACTAGGAAGGTCTGCAGGGAACACATCCAGAAACTCACGGACTACCGAAACCGACTAAATTGAAGGTACTTGGGTAGTATCAGCCCTGAGGTGTGCAAAGAACACTAAACACCCTTTACTAACCATTCTCTTAGCACGAAGAAAGGAGATGATACGAACTGGAGTGGAAGTGTAGTCACCCTCCCACACTAACGGATCTGTCCCAGGCTTGGCCAACATTACAGTCTTAGCATTACAATCTAAGATTGCAAAATTCGGAGAAAGCCAAGTCATACACAGAATTACATCGAAATCAACCATTTCTAAGATAACCAAGTCTACATGAGTATTGCTCCCCACAAACGTCACCAGACAAGACCTATATACTTTTTCAACTATCACAGACTCACCCACCGGAGTAGAAACACGAATAGGCATGTAAAGCAATTCCAATGTAAATTAAGACTAGTAGCAAATGAGGAAGATACATATGAAAACGTGGAGCCAGGATCAAATAATACAGAAGTCATGCAATCACAAACCAAAAGATTACCTGTGATAACAGCATCAGATGTCTCCGCTTCAGACCGCCCGGGGAAAAGCGTAACAATGGGCCCTATCACCTGTCTGACCGTTGCCCTACCATGTTGTGCTGTAGTGGCTCCAGTTAGCCTGTCACCCCGTGTTTTGGGACCCACCATTACCTCGGCCACCACGTCCTCCAGAATGACGGCCTCTTCCATGACCACCTCTACCTCTAAACGATTTGAGGTCTGTAACTCTGTTTTGGACAATACATCTTAATGTGTCCAGTCTCCCCACATCCATAACACTCTCTGGATTCAAGCATAGGTCTCTGTGAGAATGACGAAGTCTGGGGATAATCTCCAAACTCAGAGAAGTGTTGACCGGTCTGCGGTAGACCCCCCACTACAGTCTGCAGTGAAGACTGAATAGGTCGGGCTGAATAACCTCCTGAACCTTGCCCTCTGGAGTAAGAACCATTAAACTCACCTCCCTTACGAAACCTTTTTGATGTCGATGTCATGGTGAAGTTATCTGGCTTCACTCCTTCCACCTCTATCACGAAGTCTACCACTTCCTGAAAGAATTTTGCTGTAGCCGCTACCTGTAAGGCTGAAATCCTCAAATCTGAGTAGGTCTTACCGGCAGGAAATGGATAGACTTTGTCTAATTCTTTTAAGAGCACTTGTTGTTTTAATGAAATTAAATTTGTCAATTAGATAAAGTGTTTTTATTTTCTATAAAATTAGATAATCAAAGTGTTTATCCTTGATATTATTATTTCTCTATAAATTATGTGGTTTAAATAAATTAAATTTTTTATCCTTTATCTATAATTAGTGTATTTAAATGTATTGAACTATAAGTAAAAACAATTAATCTTTCCTCTTCCTCATATCTATGATCAACAACTTCTGAAAATTAAATTAAAAAACTCTTCAACTTTTCATCTTAACCTACAAATTTATCTATAATTAGTGTCATTAAATGTATTGAACTATAAGTAAAAACAATTAATCTTTCCTCTTCCTCATATCTAAGATCACTAACTTCTGAAAATTAAATTAAATAACTCTTCAAATTTTCATCTTAACCTACAAATATCTAGATCTATATAAGTATCATGGAAAAGTAATTGTTCTTTACCAATTGTCTCCTGTTGATGTGAATCATTAGGAAATTTTTCATTTATTTTTTTTGAAATATTAATATTTGTTCTTATCCTAATTAGAATGATATTTTGTATCATAGTTTTATCTTTACCATTTTAGATATTTTTTAAACTGTTTATAAATACATGTTTTTTTGTTGAACAATTATAATACTCTTATTGTGTCATATTTTCCTCATTCTTGTGTTAACTTCTATTTTCCTATTTCATTTTAGTTTTTAATTGATAAACAGAATTTCTTTCAAGGTTATTGTCATTTACCATATATATATATATATATATATATATAGATAATAAAAAAAAGTTGAATTACAAATTATCTTTTATAGGTCGACTAGTCATTTAAGTATTTAATTAAACACCAATATTTTAATTATTGGTATTAAAAAGTAAATTTACCTATATATTAATAATATTTCATTAAAATGAAATACATTCTCACTCATTAGTTCATTCAATTCAATGTGGTGAATTTGTTTTCATATTCCACAAATATTCAATCTTTAGCATTTCTTTTTAAAATATTACAATTGTAAATAATTTTGGTAATAAATATTAATTTTGACTATTAGCATTTAGAAAGTCCAACGTATACAGTAAATAATATCCCTCCTTAAGTTGTAGATGTAGTTTGATGCTTACTTGTAATCGGTTATATGGAGAGTATGAGTTCAAAGTAGAAGAAACACGACATACACAGTCTTATTGATTCGTAATATTCTTATCTCAATTACATTAGATTCGAATTCATTCATAACAAAGAAGCTACATATAATTATCATTTAGTTAGGGGGATAATGCCCAAGTACCCCCTCAACCTATGCCCGAAATCTCAGAGACACACTTATACTATACTAAGGTCCTATTACCCCCCTGAACTTATTTTATTAATAATTTTTTACCCCTTTTTAGCTTACGTGGCAATATCTTGTGGGCCCAACGATGGTTGACTTTTTTTTGAACTAGTGCCACGTAGGCTAAAAAGGGGTAGAAAATTACATATAAAATAAGTTTAGGAGGGTAATAGGACCTTACTATAGTATAAGTGTGTCTCTGAGATTTCGGGCATAGGTTGAGGGGGTACTTGGGTATTTTCCCTTTAGTTAGGAGATGACTATGAAAGCAAGAATAACTTTGTGGGTGGATCACGGTAAGTATTTTACTCTTACGTATATCCCATCAACTTGGGACCATAAATTTTGATCATTACTACTACTAAAAATGAATTAGAGGTAACTATTCTTCTCAACCTACTGGAAACTTTTAATAGTCACATATCTAGGACATTGACATTTATTTTTGTTTTTTTCATAATAGGTGAACTGACTTTTGCAACAACCGCAACAAATAAAATTTATGTTAGTCTTAAAATGGACAACATCACCCCGTTGCTCCATAAGTTCTCAAAGAATTCAGTTGATGTAGATACTATTGAGAGTGAAAATGCAAGTAACGTTCCTATTGCAGAAGCTATGTTTTAAAATTGGTTGACTATTGCAGAGTTAGTAGATTCTAACAAGAATACAGACATAGAGGTAAGTACTATAATAAACCCTTCACATCATAAGCACAAGGCTTGAGTCAACATGCTACTGTTATATATATATATATATATATATATATATATATATATATATATATATAACTATGGTAGGTAAGAAAAGCAACTAACATTGTAGCCCAAAACATACATTCAAAGGAACTCTAACGGTGTTTTACGCATACATAGGCTTAAGATACACATAAAGGTCAAGGATATTGGTGGAAAGACTGGTTTGGCCCTTGATCGGGTTGCGGAGAAACTTCTTGATACTTTTGCTCACAAGGTTGTTAACATATTCGAAAGTGAGACTGATGTACCGTCCCATATTTGCAATATATGATGGATGGACTTGGTCTTAAAACTTAAAATGAGAAATTTAAATGTGAAATAGGGGTGGTAAAACTATACAATCAAAAAAGTGTATGTTCCGGATGAAGAATTAGAATACAACATCACATAAATAAAGACTAGAAGGCCAAAGTGCTATAATGTTATTGAGCTTCTAATACATATTATCTTGATAGGTACATCATTCATCTTCCAGACAGTCTATTTAACATACATCATCATTAACTACTATTACCTACAGGTTAAGAGAAAGTAGAAGATTCAATTGAACCAATAGACTGTAATGCGGGAGGATCAAACACAGAATACTCAAAAGAAATTCCTTATGAATAGGAGACTTCAATTTCAAATAGAAGAGTTTATTCGAGAAATCTAAGCAGAGAAGAAACTTATTCATAGGCGACAGTGAAGAGAGTGATGTAGACACCTATAAACGACAAAGTAGAATCTTTTTCTATTCTACGGACCTTAATATTATTAGATTGAGCAGTAGTGTCTATTTGTTATTTGCGAAACTTTGCATGTCCAATAGCGGCTAATTTTATTCATATGTTGTTGGATGATGTGTTATGGTAGCGGATTTGGTTTTATCTATTGCCAAAAAAACTTTCTATACTAAATATGTACATGTCTATAAAAGTTGTGTTGTTTATGTGCCATATGTCGATCCACATTTTTGCTCTTACTGTTATATGCTACCTACCCCTAGTCACAAGGATGTGAATATCTCTTTCAAGCAACGACATTTTAAAACTCTAGAACAACCTAATACGCCGCAACATTACATAGCTTTAACTGAAAATATTAAATTTTAACACTAATTTAACAACTACACATAAACTACAAAAAAAAACAGTCAATCAAATTTGCAAATAAGAGAGTCGCGTGAAGCGTAGGCCATTTCCTAGTGAAGAAATATAAAACAAAGCACAATTTAAATTTTAAAGTAAAGAGAGATGATAGAAAAAAGTTTGAGAGTATTTGATTTTTTATTTCTATGCTTTTATGTTACATTATTATCATTAACATATGTAATTTCTATGCTTTTATGTTACATTATTATCATTAACATATGTAACATGGTAATAATTGTTTTTGTTTATGATGATTAATTAATATTGATATGACATTCACGATATAGATTAGTTCTAAATTTTAAATAGCATATATTTAATTTTGTATTTGGTTTCTTCACATATTTTTTAGCGGTAAAAAAAAATGTAGTGGATTGTAAGTGATACAACGAATGGGGAAGAAATGATATATTATACATTTGGTATCTCTAATATGAGGGTATTTACTCATTTTTTATAAAAACATATCAGAGTAGTGATGTGAATATGATACAAAAAAAAAGTATTATTTTGTCACGACCCAAATCGGGGAGGGACGCGACTGGCACCCACATTTCACCCTCCTATGTGAGCGAACCAACCAATCTAAACCTTAACATTTCAATTTATATCAACAGAAAATAGTGCAGAAGACTTAAATCATTAAAAAACAATTCAAAACTATTATTATTATCCCCAAATCTGGGAATTCATCATCACAAGAACATCTATCTCAAATGCTAAACTAAAACTGTCTAAGAAGCTAAAACAAATACTAGCTAGTCCATGCCGGAAGTTCAAGGCATCAAGACTTGAAGAAGAAGATCCAGTCCAAGCTAGACGCATTAGCTCACCCTGAATTTCCGATGAAGTGAAGACTGGCCTAGATCTACTGTTGAGTTGAAGACGACGGAACGTTTGCTGCATTCCACAAATAACAAAGAAGAAAACATAAAAGTAGGGGGGTCAGTACAACCACAAGTACTGAGTAAGTATCATCGGCCAACTCAAAATAGAAGATAATATATATCAAGTAAATCATTAAAATCAACTATGATGCTTAACATGTAGCAACAACAAGTACTATATCATTAACAATTTCCACTAAGTTCACACATGAGGACTCAAGCCTCAATACCATACTCATTTGGGAATTGGGTTCATTAGATTGAGTATATTCATTATCTTTCAAGATTCATACATTTCCATTCCAGAGTATAAAGTCATTACTTGTATGATCGCTAAATTTGATACCCAATGAGAGGATTTATACTCCTACAGGGGCACGTAGTTTTGAGACTATGAGGGTACGCTGAACCCTAATCTAACTCAATGCTGAGCCTACTCCAAATTGGAATGTGTATGACACAATATAACTAAATTATTGGAAATGAGAATGCAACATTTAAGTACTGATAATGAACATTCAAATCTGAGGCATTCTTTATTGTTTAAATGACCTAGCAATTGTTATTGATAAACTAAGAAAATATACAATAGTATGGTTCTAAATTTCATGCAAATAACTAATCAACAATTTCATGAAAAAACATGATAATCTTATTAGGAACATTATAACAGCTATATAATAATAATTCTTCAATGTTTTAGAAACTCTAGATCTAATCATGATATCAAGAATCAAGAATTTTACTGAATTCTGAGGACCTAGTGGATGAAAGAACCGTACTAGTTTAATCCCACATACCAGTGATGAAATCTTTGGAGAAATGCTTCAATTTTGGGGATGGAAGTGAAGAAAACCTCCTACTTGTTCTTAAGATGAAATTGCCGAATATTTTCTTCTTTTGCTCTAAGTTTGATTAACTTAGGTTAAATGTTTAAATATTTCAAAATTATATTTTTATTCATAGATTTTATACAAGTGTCACATTCTGGGAGCACCCCCTTGACGTAACCGGCATCGTCGTCCTCTTTGAGGACAAAGACTACCCTCTTAGCCTACATCATTTCATTTATAGGTTACAATGCGGAAATTTTTACAAAATTTCATTACTACTACATGGGGGTTTACGTAGACCTCTACATACACATAATAGTTATATCGAGCATACATAGACCCTTCACATAGGAATATTACTTAGTCTTCTAATTTATTACACGTACATATATATATATATATATATATATATATATATATATATATATATATATATAAAGATAGTCTCAAAAACATGTCTCATCTCATAATCATCTACCAATAGTGTAATAATTTGGGAGTAGCCCATACATCAATATAACAAGACCACGTATAGGTCATACAATGTTTAGTACTCAAAGAAAAGGAATGAACATAAGAGTCTTAAAAACTAAAACAACTTCATAATGTTGATATTGGCATTGCCCTCGTAATGTGAGGACCTAACCAACTAGGATGAATGAGAGTTCCAAGTCTTCCTTTAAAGTCGTCTCAAAATCCGTTCAATACCGGAACTTAAAATGTTGGAGAAAAGGGAGATAATGGGGTAAGTACACCATTTGTCCTAAATACGAGACCATATGCAAATATATAATGAAATCATTATAAGAAATGGGGCAATTTATAAAGTTATGAAATTTACTTTGAAAAGATTTATGCACATCAAGAAGACCATACCAATAAATAAAACATATTCATTAAATCATAGGCATGTACATCACAAGACCAACAAAATAGAGTCTAGTGAAGGCAGCATTCACATCACATAATTGAACACATAGTCAAAGTAACTCTATAATCAAGTTATAATAGCACAAGCATGAATAAGAGTATATTTCAACATAATTAAAGTAAGACCATTACTCATCACCTTTTTTAATACAGTTGTGGAATGACTAAGAAAAGCCCTATAACCTTACCTAATCAAGTAAACTTAGCAAGAACCATAACCAATGTCCAACTTCACATAATATAAAATTAATAGTACATAATATCATACTTTAGCAATAGACACCAAGTACATGGTCATTATAGTAAATCAACATTACATAGTGTCATTTACATGTAAGATCATCATTTACATATCATTTAAATTTATAATCATATACATACATAAGAACATCCTCCTACGACTTCCCTTAAGGCTAACTAGTGCAATATATAGGTAGAGTCCCGTACCCCTGTCTAGACTAAGCTAAACCCCTTAGGTCATCTTAGTTATAGTTCAATCCTTTAGTTCATTTTTTTTTGGGAACAATTTTCCTTAACCGTCATAGATAACATGAGCTAATGTGGAATCCGGTGTCATGGAATACTACATAATAACAAGGCATACTACTTACAAAGGTTGTACCAAAACATGAATATAACAACTTCGTGGATCCACTAGCTAGTATTCCTATGCACATAGATCAAGAACTAGGAGATATAGTTCGACCCTCATTATTATGCATGCATTGGAGTCTCAAATCTCAAGAGTACATTAGTGATCCTACCTTCACCATGTGGGAAAGGACACTCCTCACTCTAGTTCACTCAATGCTAACATAGAGTCCCTTTTTAAACTTTCTTTAGTACCTTTATTGATAATGATAGCTTAATGTAGGTCATAGGTTGTATCCCTTATATCAATTACTCATCATCATATCTCAATAAGAATCGCATGAGTATTGTCCTTTCATTACAATCCATATAAGTGAGCTAAGAACTTTAACATATTCACATAATGATAAGACACATTGGTAAATTATCACCATCCTTATAATATTTAAATCTTAGACATCACCTCACAAACCATAGAAAAGTTATTCCAATTTAACATCATACCTACCCTATCAATCTTAACACGAGACATACTTCAGTTCCACATTATCACTTAACCACAATTAACCATAATTGAAGTAAAGAGTAGGGATCACAAGACTTACCAGCCTTCTTCATATCCATTATCAAGGTCTTACCATCAACACTTAAATAATCCCAATAAGGGTGTAATATCATCAAACAACAATAACCAACATGATAACAAGGTTATTGAATCACAGCATCACAATCGATCTCTAGTTCAAAGTTTAAGATAAGAGACTTAGGTCAAAGTCATAATATAGATCAATTACTAAATTAATAGCATGACAGGACTATAATTCATCCTAATATATTCATAATTGATAAAATATGATCTTCTAGTAGTAATTCAACCGATAACAAATTCAATTGAACCAATATTATAGATTCATATCAAGATCATAACCTAAGGTTAAGGGGAATAGGTCATCTTCTACAAACTAGACCAATCCATTAAGAATTAATATAATTAAGTTAAAATACATGTTAATATATTCATAATATCCAAAATAAATCATAAAAAAATCAATTCACAAGATAAATTTTGAGATTGGAAAAGACCCACTTGAAAACCCAACTTTTGAAGTCATTTTGATGGAACCATTTGAGGAAAGAGGTCTCAAAGGTGAAAGGAATAGCATACCTTACAAATTGATGAAGAAATTCTACCCTTTTCATTCCTTGAACCCACCCCTATCTTGGACTTCAATGGAGTTCTTCAACTAGAGAGAGAAAGAAGAGAGAAGGAAGAGAATTTGGGTTTCTGAGTTATGAGACTTAGGTTGGTCTAATTAGGTTAGGGTCCTTATATATGTTCTTAACAAACTTAATTAGGCTTCCAGAAACCATTAACTAATTATGTCAGCAATTCAAAAGGCAAGGTTTTGTTGACGGATAATTATAAACGACTGTAAAAGTAGTAATACAAAAGGCGACTTGTTCTTGGAGGTTATTTATATACGGTAGATATCAGTACCCATTGTTGATATTCTTAATCAAAAAATTAAGTTTATTCGTAACTTGTCTTCTATATCAGTCGGTAGAACATACATTTAAGGGAACAAAAGTGGATAACCGTGAGATTATGAAGAAATTGGGATATTTAGTAGGAATTTGCCGTGGGGTTTGTGTATGTGTTCAAATAAAGGGCACCTAAATTCTTGATAGAAATAGTATAGATTGATAAAGTGAAAAAGCTCGAGAGTCTGGAGGAATTACCAGTTTCATGTTGAACGACCTTATATATACCTACACCCTAGACGTGGCCGGCATTTGGAGACCATTTCCGACCCAAACAAACTCTTGGTCTGGCTTACTTAACTCAGCGGAAGACTAAACTCAACTTTAACAAGAATTAAGCATATTTAAAAACAAATACTTCATAAATTAATTTGGCCAAAATGGCACTTGTGTCAAAACAAGTAAATTAATTGCAATTTGAACTACTAAGCTAGAAAATCAATAAAAGGGATCTCCTCCGGAAAGACAGGAGGCTCACCAAGTGATTGTGGAGTGCTAACAGAACCAACGGTGCGCTGCGTGCTGATCTTGGTTACCTGCGTCTGTATAATGAAACGATGCATGCTAATTGGTATTAGTACATCTAATGTACTTGTATGCGAGTTGAAAAGTTAAAGAATTACACAGTTTAAAAGTGATTGCAATATAAAGAAATAATAAATAAAATCATGTTGTAAACTCTGAATGTATACAAGTATACAATCTGAGGTGTATGTAAAAATAGAAATAATTGATGTATGTGAAAATAAAATACGTCTATGGGATATTCTCTAATAGAGAACCATCACTTAAAAGCTGTAGTGATGATATAACGATACTCGGCCAAGGCTTCCCGACCATCCTAACTTTGCCAGAGTATAGGCCTGAATTGCCTAATGAATCCACTAGTAAACTATAAAAGGGTTCATCGAAAAAGTATGATCCTTTTCTACCATGATGGCTACATAGTTTACATGCGACTTTGGTTACTCTGAACATGTATCCCTACATTAGTGCTCAATACTACTTTCAAATATATATATATCTATATATATATATATATATATATATATATATATATATATATATCTATATATATAGATATATATATATACTTACACACACACAAGCACGCACGCACACACACACACACACACACACACACACACCACACAACAATATATATATTATATATATATATATATATATATATATATCTATATATATATAATATATATATATATATATGGCTCTTATGAACTACTAAGCTAGAAAATCAATAAAAGGGATCTCCTTCGGAAAGACAGTAGGCTCACCAACTGGTTGTGGATATATATATATATATATATATATATATATATATATATATATATTCGCTCTTATGTTTTTAAAACACTCTAATTCTTTTATTTGAGATAAGTGCTCAAAACATAGCTTTAAAAATATCTTTTGGAAATGATAATTTCCTCTTTCTTCTATTAAAAACTATTCACAAGGCTCTGCGGAAGTCTACCTCTTCTTTCTCAAAAGTTTGAAAACATTTAAGTTTAAGCTCTGAGATACTTGGTTCCTTTATAACTCTTGAGAAATGAACTCAAATTGATACTCTTTGCTTAATTGAAACTTAACTATTAGAATACATAGTTCCCTCATAACTTTTGAGAATTTAACTCAACTCTTTACTCTTTCTTGACTTGAAACTTGAGTCTTAAAACAAAGTTAAAATGCTTAAATAAGACTCTTGAAAACCTTTAATAACTCAACTTTAACTTACTTCTTTGTCACGACCCAAAACCGAGCCGCGAGTGGCACCCACACTTATCCTACTATGTGAGCGAACCAACCAATCTAAACCCCAACATTTCAAACATAATGAACAAAATACAATGCGGAAGACTTAAACTCATTAATGAAAATTGATTCAATAACTTCTAAAAACTCAACAACTATTATTCCCCAAAATCTGGAAGTCATCATCGCAGGAACATCTATCCTCAAATTACTAATCTAAAAGTATCTAAGAATCTAAAATAAATAAAAGCTAGTCCATGCCGGAACTTCAAGGCATTAAGACATGAAGAAGAAGATCCGGTCAAAGCTAGAAGCATAGCTCACCCTGAAATCTGATGTGGTGAAGACTGGCTAGAGTTGCGGTTGAGTTGAAGACGACGGTACGTTTGCTGCACTCCACATATAACAAAGAAAGAAACATACAAGTAGGGGTCAGTACAAAACACAAGTACTGAGTAGGTATCATCGGCCAACTCAAAATAGAAAACAATATATATCAGTTAATATCATAAATCAACTATAATACTCAACATGTAGAAACAACAAGTACTATAATTATCAATAAGTACCACCAAGTTCACTCATGAGGACTCAAGCCTCAATACCATACTCATTTGGGAATTAGGTTCATTAGATTGAGTATATTAACATCTTTCCAGATTCATTATCTTTATTCCTATTGTATCGGTACGTGACACTCCGATCCCCTACTACTATGTGTCGGTACGTGACACTCCGATCCCCTACTTCTACGTGTCTGTTCGTGACACCCGATCCCCTAATACTATGTGGCGGAACGTAACACTCCGATCCCCTAATTCTACGTGTCGGTTCGTGACACCCGATCCCCTAGTACTATGTGTCGGAACGTGACACTCCGATCTCCTAATTCTACGTGTCGGTTCGTGACACCCGATCCCTTAATACTATTGTCGGAACGTGACACTCCGATCCACTAATCTCATTCTATCATTCATCAAGCCTTCTCTTATACCAAGGCATCATCAATCTCATTAACTTTAGTTCATCAAGCCTTCTTTTATACCAAGGCATCATCAATCTCATTACTTTAGTTCATCAAACCTTCTTTTATGCCAAGGCATCATCATTAACAAAGTAAATTAGGGTTTCTTTCAAGATTTAGGATTCAATAGCTTGATCATGCTTATTTTATCACAATTATATAATCACATTCATGCAAGCATACAATTAAGCATATAGAAGGGTTTACAATACTACCAATACATATCATTCGCTATTAAGAGTTTACTACGAATAGCATAAAAACCATAACCTACCTCCACCGAAGAATTCGTGAACAAGCAAGCTATCCTCAAAGTCTTTGCTTTCTTCTTCGTTTCTCTCTTCTCTCAATCGTTCTCCCTCTCTTTCTGTCTCTTTCCTTCTTTTTCCTTATTCAAACCCTCTTTTTTTTACCCTAATTAGCATATAATTAAGTATGAAAGATGACAATAGTAACCCACTAATTAAGTCAAGGTTATCTCTTTTAACCCCCAAGTATTGAGTTATTAATATTAATCCACGACGAATTTTAATATAGCAGGAAATAGTCCAAAAAGCCCCTTTAAAACTTAAACAGAAATCCGACCCAGCCTGGAAATACGCAACCTGTGACGTCCGTCATGGCTGTGACGGTCCGTCCTGCAGTCCGTCGCAAAGTTCAGAGACTCAATTTCCGTGAAGAGTCTGTGACGGTCTCGTGCCCACGACGGTCCGTCTTGCAGGTCCGTCAACAAAGTTCAGAGACTTAATTTTTGTAGTAGAAGATGTGTGACGGTCCGTCTTGCCCACGACGGTCAGATGCCTCCTTATTCGTAAGTGTCGCAGAGTCTGATTTCATTACCCAAATTTCAGAATTCTAAGTGTTTTGGAACGAGACATCCTCGACGGTCCGTCGTGCCCATGACGGTCCGTCGTGGGTTCCGTCGACTCAGACAGTTTTTCCAGAAATAAAATCTGCTGCTCAAAAGGACTAAACAGGTCATACAATAGATACCAATTTACCCATCGTTCGTCCTCGAACGATCAAAAGAAAGAAACAAGGGCGAAAGGAGTACCTCAATCTGTAAACAGATATGGGTATTTTTCTGCATATCAGCCTCCTTCTCCCAAGTGGCCTCTTCAACTGGTCGATTCTTCCATTGAACTTTGATGGATGCAATCTCTCTCGACCTCCAACTTTGCGAACTTCTCTATCTAAAGTAGCAACAGGTTCCTCCTCATAAGTCAAATTCCCATCAATCAGAACTGAATCCCAATGAAT
Source organism: Solanum peruvianum (assembly GCA_027705065.1). Taxonomy (NCBI): domain Eukaryota; kingdom Viridiplantae; phylum Streptophyta; class Magnoliopsida; order Solanales; family Solanaceae; genus Solanum; species Solanum peruvianum. Next base: position 37,530,416 of record JAKWJD010001758.1, read on the forward strand.
GATGTAGTTTCCATCCCCATGGTATCTTTTCAACATGGACGCATGAAATACCGGATGCACTCCAGACAGCCCTGGAGGCAAGGCTAATTTATAAGCCACCTCCCCTACTCGCTTAAGTACTTCAAATGGTCAAATATACCTTGGGCTTAGTTTACCTCTTTTAAACCAAACCGCATCACCCCTTTCATGGGTGAAACCTTTAGCAAGACTGTCTCATCCTCCATAAACTCCAAGTCTCTAACCTTTCGATCTGCATATTCCTTTTGCCTACTTTGCGCCGCTAAAAGCTTTTCTTGAATAGATTTCACTTTCTCCAATGAATTCCTCAAAAGGTCAGTACCCCAAGGTCTAACCTCAAAAGCATCACAACCAACCAATGGGAGACCTACACTCTCCTCCATACAATGCTTCAAATGGAGCCATGTCAATGCTGGAGTGATAGCTATTATTGTATGAAAACTCCGCTAAGGGTAAGAAGTTATCCCAATGACCACCAAATTCTCACACACATGCACGAAGCATATCTTCCAACACTTGAATATCGTTCGCTCATACTGACCATCGGTTTGAGGGTGAAATGCAGTACTAAGGTCCAACCTAGTACCTAATTCCGCATGCAATGTTCTCCAAAACTTAGGAGTAAACTGCGTACCTCTATCTGATATGATGGAGAGTGGAACTCCATGCAATCGAACGATTTCTGAGATATAGATTTTGGCTAACTTCTCTTCATTGTAGGTCACCTTGACCGAAATGAAGTGAGCAGACTTAGTTAATCTGTCCACAATTACCCAAATAGAATCAAACTTACCCAATGTCTTTGGAAGACCAACAACGAAGTCCATTGCAATTCTCTCCCACTTCCATTCAGGAATGGGCATTCTCTGACGTGTTCCTCCGGGCCTCTGGTGTTCATACTTTACTTGTTGACAATTTGGACATTTGGCAACAAAATCTACAATGTCGCGCTTCATTCTACTCCATCAAAAGTGTTGCTTTAGGTCACGGTACATCTTGGTTGCACCAGGATGTAAAGAGTATCCGGAACTATGAGCCTCTGTAAGAATAGTGTGGATCAAGTTATCAAAACGGGGCACACATACCCTTCCCTTAATTCTCAAAAACACCTTCCTCATCAATTATTGCTTCTTTTCTCCTCTCCCATCGTATCCCCACGAATTCCCGAATTCGACTTAGTTTCTCATCATCATGAAACTGTTTTCCCTTGATCTTGTCAAGAAAAGAAGATCTCGCCTCCACACACAACAATCCTACCCTTCCTCCCTTCTCACTTCTCTTCTAGCCTCATAAAGTCATTGCCAAGTTTTGGATTTCTCTAGCCAACGGGCGTCTAGAAACTTGCAGATGAGCTAGACTTCCCATGCTTCCGCCTTTCTACTTAAGGCGTCTGCCACGACATTAGCCCTTCCCGGATGATACAGAATAGTGATATCGTAGTCCTTCAGTAGTTCCATCCATCTCCTATGTCTCAAATTCAAATCCTTCTGAGTGAAGACATACTGTAGGCTACGATGGTCCGTATAGACTTCACACTTAACCCCATACAAGTAGTGCCTCCATTGCTTTAGTGCAAATACTACCGCGGCCTACTCCAAATCATGGTTCGGATAGTTACATTCATGCACCTTTAATTGCCTCGAAGCATAAGCAATCACATTCTTCTCTTGCATTAGCACTGCACCCAAACCACAATAGGATGCATCAAAATAAACAATGAAATTCTTACCCTTTACTGGCAAGGTAAGGATTGGTGCAGTAGTCAACAAGTTCTTGAGTTTCTGAAAACTTTCCTCACATTCATCCGACCATACAAATGGAACATTCTGCTTAGTCAAGTCGTCAATTAGGAAGCATTAGAAGAGAATCCTTGACAAATCGACGGTATAGTAGCTAGAACCAACAAAGCTCCTTATTTTTGACACATTAGTAGGTCTTACCCATTCTTCACTGTCTCAATCTTAGAAGGATCCACCATCACTCCATCCTTAGAAACCACGTGCCCCAAGAAGGACACTGAATCTAGCAAAAGTCACACTTGGAAATTTGCATAAAGCTTGTTCTTCCTCAACAACTCTAATACCATTCTCAAATGCTCCTCATTGTTCTTTCTTGCTCTTTGAGTATATTAGTATATCATCAATAAATACGATCACAAAGAGATCCAGATATGGCTTAAAAATCCCGTTCATCAAGCTCATGAACGCATCAGGGGCATTCATAAGACAAAAAGACATCACTACAAATTCGTAATGCCCATACATGGTTCGAAAAGCAGTCTTTGGCACATCCGTTGCCCGTATTTTCAATTGATGATAACCGGATCTCAAGTCAATCTTAGAGAAGACACAAAAACACCTTGTAACTGATCGAAAAAGTCATCAATGCGAGGAATGGGATACTTGTTCTTAATAGTTACCTTGTTCAACTGCCGGTAGTCTATGACATCCGAAAACCCGATCCTTCTTTCTTTAAAAAACAAAACAGGAGCACCCCAAGGAGATGCACTTGGTCTAATGCAGCCTTTTGCTCAACAACTCTTGAAGTTGGGCCTTTAACTGTCTTAAATCAGCGGGAGACATTCTATAAGGGGGTATAGAAATGGGGGGCGAGTCCCGGTTCCAGATCAATGCAAAAATCAATATCTTTATCCGGTGGCATACCAGGAAGATCTGCAGGGAACACATCCAGAAACTCACGGACTACAAAAAACCGACTCAATTGGAGGTACTTACTTGGGTAGTGTCATCCTTGAGATGTGCCAAGAACAGAAAGAAAGCTAAAAAACCCTTACTAACCATTATCTTAGCACGAAGAAAGAAAGGAGATGATATGAACCGGGAGTGGAAGTGTGTAGTCGCCCTCCCACACTAACTGATCTGTCCCAGGCTTGGCTAACGTCACAGTTTTAGCATTACAATCCAAGATTGCAAAATTCGGAGAAAAGCCAAGTCATACCCATAATTACGTCAAAATCAACCATTTCTAAGAACCAAGTCTACATAAGTATTGTTCCCCACAAAAGTCACCAAACAAACACCTATATACTTTTTTCAACTATCACAGACTCACCACACGGAGTAGAAAGACGATAGGCATCACGCATGTCAAGTAATTCACAAGGCAAATTAAGACCAGTAGCAAATGAGGAAATACATATGAAAACGTGGAGCCAGGATCAAATATACAGAAGCCATGCAATCACAAACCGAAAGATTGCCTGTGATTACAAGCTCAGATGTCTCCTCTAGATTCCGGAAACCAGGGGACAAAGGCCCTATCAATCTCCCTGTCTGTCCGTTGATCCGTTATTGTTGTTGTTGTAGTGGCTCCAGTTTGCCCATCACCCCGGCCGTTTTGGTGACCACCATTACCTCGACCACCACTTCCTTCCTCCAGAATAACGGCCTCTACCATGACCACTTCTACCTCTATCTATTGGGGGTTCTATAACTCTGTTTCGGACAATTCCTTCTAATATGCCCAGTCTCCCCCCACAGACTCCCTCACTCTCTGGAGTCAAGCATAGGTCTCTCAGAGAAGTGTTGACCGGTTGTCTGGGACCCCCAACTACAGTTTGTAGTGAAGACTGAATTGGTCGGACCGAGTAACCTCCTGAGCCTTGCCCTCTGGAGTAAGAACCATTAAAATAACCTCCCTTTCGAAACCTTTTTGATGTCAATGCCATGGTGAAGTCATCAGGCTTCACCCCCTCCACCTCTATTACGAAGTCTACCACTTCCTGAAAGGATTTCGCTGTAGCCGCCAGCCGCTACTTGTAAGGCTGAAATCCGCAACTCTGACCTCAACCCCTTCACAAACGGCGAATCCGCTCTTGTGGACTGAAACAAAGTTGGGTGGCGTACCTGGATAATGCACAAAACTTGCCTCATATGCGGTAACCGACATCCTACCTTGCTCTAGGCTCAAGAACTCATCTCTTTCCTATCCCTCAAAGTCCGGGGGAATATCCTTCTCTCATAAACAAGCTAGAGAATGATGCCCAAGTCATAGGTGGTGCCTCTGTTGGTTGACACTCAACATGTGACCGCCACCACATTTTGGCGTTGCCTTGAAACTGAAAGTCACAAACTCAACACCAAACCGTTCTACTACTACTATACCCATCTTGTGTAGTAGCTCATGACAGTCAAACCAGAAAATCGTAGGCATCCTCAGATTCAACACCCTTGAAGACTGGAGGTTTCAATTTCAAGAACTTACTGAAAAGTTCATGCTGATCATTTGTCATTATAGGCCCTGTAGTCAGACGAGGACACGTTCCTATTTCCAATAAGGCATCCATGCGGGGAGCCACAGTAGCTGCATGTTGTACCTCCGGAACCTGAGGTGCTGGTGCAGAAAACACTGGAGGTGTCTGGCCCTGATCAGATAACCCTCTAAGATAAGCAAGAACCTGATTGATCATATCTGGGGTAGGTTGGGGTGGCAATTCCTCGTTCTGCACTTGTTCATTTTCCCCTTCCGCACCCTCTCTTATCACTTCCTCAGTCGGTGGAGGAGTCACCGCCCTAGTACCAGATGGGCTAGGTGCTTGTCCTCTTCCTCTAGAGGACGTCCTCCCACGACCTCTTCCACGGCTTCTTGCCACTGTTCGTCTCCGAGCAACAGCCCCAGTGGCTGGCTCAGAGGCATCCTGTCTTGCCGGTGTTGGTGTTGGCGCACTCGTTGCTCTAGTTCTAACCATCTGCGAAATAGAATGAAGATGGTCAGATACCAATTTGTATCACCTAGATACCAATTGGATCCAATAATAGCACGAAAGAAAGAATGAAAGAATGGAATTATCCTAAAGTCTTATAGCCTCTCAAAGAAAAGTAAAGGCGTCCCCCTACCGTTCCTTAGACTCTACTAGACTCGTTCTTGTGTGATGAGACCAACGAACCTAATGCTCTGATACCAAGTTTGTCACGACCCAAACCGAGCCGCGAGTGGCACCACACTTATCCTACTATGTGAGCGAACCAACCAATCTAAACCCCAACATTTCAAACATAATGAACAAAATACAATGCGGAAGACTTAAACTCATTAATGAAAATTGATTCAATAACTTCTAAAAACTCAACAACTATTATTCCCCAAAATCTGGAAGTCATCATCACAAGAACATCTATCCTCAAATTACTAATCTAAAAGTATCTAAGAAGTTAAAATAAATAAAAGCTAGTCCATGCTGGAACTTCAAGGCATCAAGACATGAAGAAGAAGATCCGGTCCAAGCTAGAAGCATAGCTCACCCTAAAATCCTATGTGGTGAAGACTGGCTAGAGTTGCGGTTGAGTTGAAGACGACGGTACGTTTGCTGCACTCCATATATAACAAGAGAAGAAACATACAAGTAGGGGTCAGTACAAAACACAAGTACTGAGTAGGTATCATCGGCCAACTCAAAATAAATCAGTATTATCAGTTAATATCATAAATCAACTATTATAATCAACATGTAGCAACAACAAGTACTATAATCATCAATAAGTACCACCAAGTTCACCCATGAGGACTCAAGCCTCAATACCATACTCATTTGGGAATTAGGTTCATTAGATTGAGTATATTAACATCTTTCTAGATTCATTATCTTTATTCCTCTTGTGTCGGTACGTGACACTCCGATCCCCTACTACTATGTGTCGGTACGTGACACTCTGATCCCCTACTTCTACGTGTCGGTTCATGACACCCGATCCCCTAATACTATGTGTCAGAATGTGACACTCCGATCCCCTAATTCTACATGTCGGTTCGTGACACCCGATCCCCTAAAACTATGTGTCGGAACGTGACACTCCGATCACTAATTCTACGTGTCGGTTCGTGACACCCGATCCCTTAATACTATGTGTCGGAACGTGACACTCCGATCCACTAATCTCATTCTATCAATTCATCAAGCCTTCTCGTATACCAAGGCATCATCAATCTCATTACTTTAGTTCATCAAGCCTTCTTTTATACCAAGGCATCATCAATCTCATTACTTTAGTTCATCAAGCCTTCTTTTATACCAAGGCATCATCATTAACAAAGTAGATTAGGGTTTCTTTCAAGATTTAGGATTCAATAGCTTCATCATGCTTATTTTATCACAATTATATAATCAGATTCACGCAAGCATACAATAAAGCATATAGAAGGGTTTACAATACTACCAATACATATCATTCGCTATTAAGAGTTTACTACGAATAGCATAAAAACCATAACCTACCTCCACCGAAGAATTCGTGAACAAGCAAGCTATCCTCAAAGTCTTTGCTTTCTTCTTCGTTTCTCTCTCTCTCAATCGTTCTCCCTCTCTTTCTGTCTTTTTCCTTCTTTTTCCTTATTCAAACCCTCTTTCTTTTACCCTAATTGGCATATAATTAAGTATGAAAGATGACAATAGTAACCCACTAATTAACTAGAGGTTATCTCTTTTAACCCCTAAGTAATTGAGTTATTAATATTAATCCACGAAATTTATAATTATAGCAGGAATAGTCCAAAACGCCCCTTTAAAACTTAAACAGAAATCCGACCCAGCCTGGAATTACGCAACCTGTGACGGTCCGTCATGGCTGTGACGGTCCGTCCTGCAGGTCCGTCGCAAAGTTCAGAGACTCAATATCCTTGATGAGTCAGTGACGGTCCGTCGTGCCAACGACGTCCGTTCTGCAGGTCCGTCACAAAGTTCAGACACTTAATTTCTGTAGAAGATGTGTGACGGTCCGTCGTGCCCATGACGGTCCGTCCTGCCATTCCGTTACGAAGTTCAGAGAGTCGATTTCAGTACCCAAATTTCAGAATTCTAAGTGTTTTGGAACGAGACACACTCGACGGTCCGTCATGCCCATGACGGTCCGTCGCGGGTTCCGTCGACTCAGACAGTTTTTCCAAAAATAAAATCTGCTGCTCAAAATGACTAAACAGGTCGTTACATTCTTAACTTTAGACTTGACTCTTAACTTCCTAGACATTGATATTAACTTTCATTTAATGGATTATGGATTCATGTTTTATGTTTGAGTTCCTGGATGATTTCTAGGTATTTAGAGATCATTTGAAGTGATTAGAATTCATTGGAGGATGTACCTTGGAAGGACCTTAAAGGGCTAAACAACAAAAACTGGACGAAAAATGTCGGGTCGAGCGTACTGGTGGCGTGATTCAGGCGCACTAGTGGCATGCCACACGAGGCCTTTATTGACTAAGTCAAATTTCTTGTGCATTGCAAGCGCATTGCGCCTTCCTCTACCTCGGTGCGTCAAACAAAATTTTCAACTCATTTTCCATCTTAACACTCTCCAAAACTTCCTACATCTTTCACTAAACGATTTGGACCATTGATACTATCAAAAACTACTGAATTCAACTCAAAATAACTCGAATTAACAAGTATCTAATCAACAATGACCGCCAACAATCCAATCAACAAGAAATCAAACGTTCTTTCAAGAACTTAACTACTAACATGAAATAAATCCTCAATTTTTATTAACTGAAACAAAATGATGTGTGTGTTAATTAAGACAACACAAAATATCCCACATACCTAAAAGGGATCACCCCGCAAAATCCACGCAATGAATTCTTCGCGTTCTTGCGTCTTCTTCTCCACTCTCCTCTTTTCTCCTTTATTACAAAGCACTAACTTATTTTCGAATTGTTAAAACTTATTGGGATCATCTTAGACCCAAATTTGTTACCCTTAAAACGAAATTAATAATTGATTCAGGAAAAAACCAACACACCCTTAACAAATCCAAATTTGGGATTTCCCCTACCCAACAACCCAACTTCTAAAGTCATATCTCCCTCATACGACCTCAAAAGTTTTCAAACATGGCATCGTTGTAAAGATATTCCGACGTTATCTCTATTCATATAAATAAATAACTAAAACACCTCCTGAGCTAGAAGTTATGGTCGTTCAAAAATGACTAAAACTCACTTTTGAAATCTAGAAAATTTTCCAGATTTCCTTACTTTTTTCCAAATTTGATGATTCTTATTTTTCTTATCTTAAACATAGTTAATTCTAAATACGAGATGTTACAATATCTCCCCCTTGGGAACATTCGTCCTCGAATGAGAATTCTTTCACTAAGCTAAAGGTAGTAACATCATTTCAGCACTCACAAACAAAAGCAAGTAATAACATGCATATACACAATCTTATAAAGTAATAAAAAAAGAATTTAGTACCTTGATCTGTATTCTCTCATGATTTATAAGATATGTGAATATCTCTTCTTCATATCTTCATAAGCTTCCTAAGTCATTTCTTCAACGAATTGGTTCCTCTAAAGGACATTGACTGAAACAACTTCCTTTTTACTCAAATTACTAACTTGATGATCCAAAATCTGCATTGGAATTTCTTTATCGGATAGGAAATCCTTAATCCCAACATACTCTGTTGGTATTATCATTGGAGGATCACCAAAATACTTTTTCAACATAGAAATATAGAATACCGGATGAACCGCTGCTAACTCTTGGGGTTGCTCCAATTGATAAGCCACATTTACCACTCTCTTGGAGATTCTTTTAGGTTCAATATATGGGGACTAAGTTTCACTCTTTTTACCAACTCTTATAACTCCTTTCATAAGTGAAATCTTCAGATACACCCAATCATCAACCTTAAACTTCAATGGCCTTCTCCTAACGTCTGTGTAGGACTTTCGGCTACATTGTGTTGTCTTCAAACTTTCTTGAATACCATTAACTTTTTCCATAGCTTGGTGAACTAAATCTTTCCTATCAACCCTACTTTGCAAACTTCGAACCACCCAATAGGAGATCTGCACCTTCTTCCATAAAGAGCTTCATATGGAGCCATTTGAATTCTTGAATGATAGCTATTGTTGTAAGCGTACTCAATTAGAGGTAGGTGATCATCCCAATTTCCCTTGAAGTTGATCAAAAATGGGAGGAGAACAAGAAAGAAATATTATGGGCTTGATGGAAATCGAACTAGGGTCTCCCATATCTGAAAAATGCAATTATCAAGTTTAAAATAAGATTAAGTATTGTTCATGGGATTCAAAATTGGGTTCCCTTGACCAATTCCGTATTGACACATATGTCATACGTAAACAAATATTTTATGAATGCTTGATCTAAATATCAAAATCAATATCTTGACATATCTACAAGATGCTTAAGTCTTGTACCACATAATCTTTGGTAAACATGAATCACTTAGACAAACTATGAATGAAGTCTCATGGCTTGTATTTGTTGACTCATAAGTCTAGCATAAGTTTAAAAGTAAGTGAACCTAAGATGTATGTGACGAAATGATGTAAACCTAGAAGGGTTAAGTAAGAGTGTGAAACACACTAAATGACCAAGTGCATTGCCATATGATGAAATGAATATTCATGTAAAGGGGTGAGTAATTATGAAGCGGAAATGTGCTAAAGTTAATGAATGTGGTGACAACATGATAAGAGGCTAATGTGAAAGTTGAGATCAATCTCAAATGAGCCTAAGTAAATTTTACCAAAACGTACTCACCTATGAGAGTGTAAAGTTAATGAAGAGACCAATCTCTAAGAACACTCTAATGAAAGTATTAAAGTTAATGCATACTTAATACTAACGATGAGATGAGAAATCATCTAATCAGATATGATGTCCTCAGGGTAGAGCCCGCTTCCATGATGTATGAATTGAATATAATGGAACTTTATACTGAGTATCGATAGGCTAGCTATGAACGGTGATGCCTTCTTTCGTGAAGTGCGGAGGTTCACGTAACTCTCATGAGATGAGACTGTCCGGCATGCCGGGTATGTGTCTCCTTATATCTCCTAGTCTACAAACCTATAATGCCAATATAGGGATCTAGCGGGGTTCAATTCCCATATACTCTAGCATGTTTTGGGTCAATTTGGCAGGTGATTCCACCTATTTTCGGTGTGGGGGAGACATTGGATTTCATGATGCTCACATGATCTCAGTCGGTTAGGTTAAAGTTTCAAAATAATGAATGAGGCTAGCCTCAAATGATGCACATAATGAAATGAATGATACCAAAGGCGTAAGGATAGGATAATTAAGAGGTTAGGTAGACTTAAGCAATGACGCTAGTTTATTCTTGGTCATTGAACAAAAAAAACCCGATGAGAGTATCAAACTACATCCTAGGTATGACTTGTGATTGATATGAAATAATCAAAATTGAAATATGTATGAAAGAATGAAGAAGACTCTGTGTTTTCTAAAGAAGGATCCCTAGTTGAGGTCCCATATGTTGAGCCCTCATTTTGGGAAGTCCTAACGTCAAGTCCATGATACAAAGGTCTCATGAGATACGAAAGAATGATATGAACTATGTGATATGATATGTGAAATATGTTATGTACTGTTTGCAAATTGATAAGTTTGATTATGCATGTTACACTCATGGCATGATTTTCCAAATCTAAATTTGGCAGGTCCATTGACTTTCCTAATCCATATTTGGCAAGTCCACTAACTTGACTTTCCATTAATCATGTTGTTAGGAAAGAGCTATTCTTTCTCATACATGTCCTTGGTGTGTGCTTGAATATACCCATACTTAGTACAAGTGTGTACTAATTCCATACAAATATCTACTTTTAGGTGCAGACACAGGTAGATCTTACGGTACGACGTTGCAACTATCTAGACGTGAAACTTTTATCAAGACTTAGTAGTCCCTCATGCTTTCAAGGCTGTCTATTGTTATTATCTATCTTAGATGTAGGCTATAGCTAGTGGAGCATGTTCCACTAGTTTTTAATTTCTCATTTCAATTCAAACTTTGTATTGGTGCCGTTTTGGCAAGTACACATTTGATGCATCTATGAACTATTTCTTTCATTTGATGATCTTAATGTTAGATGGTTGATTGTGAATATTTATGAGTTTAAGTAGCATGTCTTATATGAATTTTAAAAAACCTTTGAGATGTCAACGATGTTGGTCTCGTCTGGGGTCTAGATTCCAGTCTGACACTTATTCACAATAGTAATGTAATGCCTAGTTAATAAAATGATTTTTTCTTAAGTTCTTAAAGTTGAAACCATGATTCTTCATGGGTATTGATCATGAAGATGTTTATGGTTTCATTGCTGATTGTTTTGAGCTGCTTCATAAAAATGAATATAGTGGAGAGGTTTAGTGGTTGAGTTTGTGACGTACAAATTTCATAAAAAAGATTTAGAAAATGAACACCAATATTTTAGAAAATACAATTAGTAAAGTTTTCATAACATGTATGGGTTGTTTAGCGAATGATGAAACTAGGTTGTGCCAATTGAGGTTAGAACCTTTACTACATATCCACAGATTGATTATATATAAGAGAGGGTCATCGATGCTTACTTAATTAGAGTTATGAAGTGAATTAATTTTGTTATTGATTTGATCTAAGAAGTAAATCAAATTGCTTTGGCTACAAATTTTATAATATTTTGCAGTCATTTCATTGGGTAGAAATGTTTGGGCTATTTGGGTACGATCTTCTCGATAGGTATGATGTGTTCTAGAGATGGATTTAACGGCCTTTGATGGTACTAGTGTTACAGAAAACATATATTTCGATTTTCAAGTGTGAATACTAACTACTTAAGGAGTTATTAGTGCTATAACATGTAAATATAATGAGATTCGATATTGCATTCACATTTGAGAAATGAACTACTTTTTTACTACAGATGCTGGGTTTCAGCATTGTTTCAAGGCATTTTTTAGTGGTGGATCTTTGGTATGACACTAACGCATTAGGTAGTGAACTCTATCGTGAGTGTTCTAGGACAAGTGATTTTATCTTAAGCTTCAAACGATTTTATTGATACCGGAATGACAAAATTATGGATAAAAAATAACATAGTGAGTATACATGAGTGAATGTAATTGATGATTTTAGCTAGAGAGTGTGTATAAAATTTTTGTTAGTCCTTTGGATCTAATTGTATAGCTAGATTGAGTTGTCATGTCGATGAAAAGGTTGAATTCATAGTAATGACAAGGGTTTACTGAGCATGATGGTATACGAGTTAGTGATGGATTGAAATTTAAAATTAACTATGTAAAACAAATTGTTGGCTAAATAAATTTGGTAGGGTAATAATGACTTGTGAATATCAAAGGTTGCAATTTTTTATTATTTAGTGAGTAACTTGGTTGTACGGAAAGTTTTGACAGATGTTGGGGCACCACGCAAATAGAATTTAAAGGAGCTAGAGTCATAATGAAAATTAAATAAAGTTAATGGGATGAGAGTGGACTTCGGAAAGAGGTGAGAGTAAGAATAATTTTTCCGGTTTCAAGGACTTAAAGGGTATCTTCAATGGGATAGCGAAATGGGTTCAGAATTGCATAATTTCATCCGATTTGCTCTAGTTATTTAATAATTTCACATGTTAACCGAAGTGGTTGAAACTAGTGTATAATACTTGACAAAGAAGTTTACGGTGATTCAACTCAAGTGTAATTATAAGTTTTTCTTTATATCGTTATGATTTTCAGTTTTGTAATGAGTACGGTTGAATTTTTAGCGAATGATATGGTAAGATCAATGGAGAGGCGATCAACAATAAGCTAATATACACGAATTCATAAAAATCTTCAAGGTATGAGCAAATGTTGATAGATTACGGGACTGGGTTGCACAACTGAATTCACAATTCAAAATTTTAGAAGTAAGTATACATTTGTAGTGGTAAATAATGTCAAGGGTTTTTGACCAGAGAAAAAGATTGGTAAGCGAGCCTGCAAAAGAACAGAGTCTAGTGTATTGAAGAGTTCAAAATATTTAGAATTTTTATCATGGGAAAAATTTAGGAAAAGTGAAGGAATAAGACCTCACGTATAAATCCTTTAGGTGTAGCTGAAGGTTGTATTGATTTTTACTTATGAGTTTAGATAGTACTGTGAGATGTGAACTAATTCGGTACAGACTTACTAGGATTTTATCATCGACTATTATAAAGATTGAGTTTCGGCTTGAGTGACAAACATTGAGGTCTGAAAAATTTAGAATTTTACATGGGGTTATATTACTCAAATTATGATAGATGACTTAAGTATGATGTAATAGGTGAGATATAATTCTACATGGTTATTAAGAATTTAGAGTTTAATTAATGCTACTCTGTTGATGGAACAACATAAAATGTTATGATGCGTTACATAGATATTTGATAGTGAATAGAGGTTAGGAGCTTATAGTATACTTAATAATTTGAGTGACCAAGAATTTCTATGTTTTGGCATAAGGTAACTGATGGATTAGAATGTTAGCTAAAGTATGATATGTTGAAGTGGTGTGAAGTTGACTTCTATTGAAAGGTACTATCAAATTAGAAATTAGTCTTATTAGCCTTGTTTGGGACTCGTATTTGTCATGAAATGCTTAAATAGAAAAAGAGATAGCCATAGTTGTAACATTTATTTGATAGAATACTTTGACAAAAATGATGGTTTGGAAGTAAGAAGATGATTGATGTGGTTATAATGTTTCGTTATTAAGAGTGTTAACTTTATTGGATGTGGGGTTCGATAATATAAGTATTTGTGCAATTATAATGGGGACTAAATTGGTGATTGTGGGTAGCTAGAAAATTAAAGAGATAGAGTTTGATGAATGAAAATGTTTGATATGGGCACTATGGATGGAGTATTTAGAGCTATTTGATATTGGCTATGTACATTCTTACCTGACCAACTACTTAACTCCGGCGTGGTTTAGAGTAAGATTTACTTCCGTGTCCGTGTGTTTTTTTTGTTTTATGAGTGAGTCCCTATTAGCGGATAAGGTGTACATATTCTCTGAGTGTCCTCCTAGTAGGGTGGCATCCTTGATTAGACATATTTATTAAAATTATGAAAGATTTGGTGTTATTTTGGATAGTTGAAGTAAACTAGTGATTCTACATGCACAACTTTGATTATCAAAGTTATAAGAGAGCTACCATGAAAATATATAATTGTTCGATAGACGGAAGATTTATCTTATAATTTATATCATTTTTGGCTATGTGTGATTGAATATGGGGACCATTGGGTCTAGTTTTATCATTCTTATGGTTTGTCAATAATAGCTTCTAATTTAGCATTTCAACAATGTTGTTGGAGGTTTTGTATGGTTAAGTGTATCACTCGATGGTGGTTAATTAATCACTTTCATCTTTGGGTTAGCTATTTTTAGCTCTCCTTGATAATACTAAATCTGTAAAGATCATATGTTTATAATTTAAGATCATGACAATATTGTGTTGTGAGAAAGAAAATTTTGATAATAACATGTGATGGTTTGTGTATTATGATTGTGTGGAGGTTAGTTCATGTTCATTTCTTGTTGTGCACACTATCGATTGATGTATCCTTTCTTAATCTCCCTTTTTTTATCGTTCGAGGATGAACAATGGGTTAATTGGTATCTAACGTTCGAGTACTAGAGTTTATCACATAAAGTACTGCTTTGGTATATTCTAAATAAATATTATGGACTACTCATAACTACAATTACAAAATTCAAAGGACAGTTGGAATAAGTAATTTAGTTGATGGTTAAAGAAAATAATATTTAAATTAACAATGGACCACCTTTAACATAATTATAATTAATCATATAATAAGTAGGGTTAATATTATTTTGTTGTACGAAAACCCCTAGCAATTCTTATTCTTGAGTTCTCTTCACCGTCGAAAGGATAGACAGAAAAGCTAGAGGTAAGAATTCATCTAAGTCTCAATTTTGTTGGATAGAAATGAATAGTGATGAGTATTAATACTTGTTATTATTAATTAATTATAATGGAATATATGTCATACATTCTATTAAATTATAATACTGATCATTTTGCGAGAAGGGATATTATCATTAGTGGAATTGTAAACAAATCTATAGTATTACTATGTGAAAGTGAAGGGAGACAAACATTAATTTCTCAATAACTAAAAAGGATGTTATCATGATTAAGGCATGACATCAATTATATTATAGTATTAATGAATTGTTGAACTGAAGAAATTAACATAATAGTGATTCGACTTTTTGAACTTTGCAGTACGTCGTTGTTCAGATTAGTCAAATCGACGTTAATTGTTTTATTTGATTATCATATGATGATTTAAGTTTTGTATATTGGTATAAATAATTAAATATTAGGTTTATAAAATAATTAAATTCCTTTAAAATTATGCTAATTGGAGGAATTAAGAACTACCCTTAGGTTGGAACTTAAGGAAATTGATTAGAGAATTAGGTGAGTTGGTTCTAGGCTAGACAAAGAATAATTCTAGTGTTTATAGACTCATTAACATAAAAATTATTCATATATATTTTATTGATTGGAAAGGTTTGGAATCATAGACGAAAGGAAAAGTATTGTAGAAGTTGTTTGCTTCACTTCGGTTCTTCGGTGGATGTAGGTAATCGTTATTCTATTTGATAGATAGACTTTTAATAGTGATTGATATGTATTGAATGTGAAGTTTTCTACTTGATTGTGTGATTGCGTAACTTAGTTGTGTGGTTTGTGATTGGTCTGAATTCCTAAGACCGTGGAATTTATAATCTTAAACTCTCCCAGTCAAAGTGATGTCTTGAATAAGAAGTTTGACGAGATATTGTTAATGAATTGAAAAGGGGTAATAACGGACCGTATTCAGATATATGTTCCATACTCGCATCCTTCGTTGGCCACTGAAACTCTCCCAAAGAAACTCAGACCTGGAAATCGACCAAGTGTCGATCCACGGACATATCTATGGTTCGTAAGTTTGACTATGGTCAGTGGATTCAGACTCAAGTTACCTAGCCTCTGACATGAACTATGCATCACCAACAAGGACCGTCGTTCAATCCAAGCTCCGTAGGTCTGACCATAGGTAAAAATTAGCAGTCAATTAGGCGGGAAATGTTGTTTTCCTAACCTTAAATTGTCATAATTTTTTTGCACGAAATGAATAGATTTACCATGACCTATTAAATTATAGATAATTGAATTATCTTTCCATAGCTACCGAGTTTCCTAAAATCCAATCTATGAGTAAAAATTTATTCTCGTATTAGTAAGGGCCTATCGAGCAGACTTAAACTACGGACCCAAATGACGGACGATCGATTGATTGAAGGCCCGTCAGTCTAGATCGTTGTTTGGTCCGAAAGAAAAATATACAATGTCTTTTGGTCTTTTCGTAGTTCGTTTAAACCCTAAGACACATTGTTTAAGCCCTAAATAATCAGATTTTAGTCAGTTCAAGCCTACAAACATAAAAAAAAAAAAAACTTATCTAACAGAAAATCATAGATCAAAACCTAGAAAATTAGAAGCAAGAAAGGAGAAAAAGGTCAATAACCCTAGTTAAAGAACTCAACAAGGTTCCATATGTTCCAGCCGTAAAATATAAATACTTCTCTGTGGATTTAATCACCAGGTATGTGGCATTTCACGAGTTGGTTCCTTTCACCCATAACGTCCCTAGTTTTTAGTCATATCCCTTATTCTCATATCATTATCACACTAGGGTTTCTAGAACTTCAACAGAGCATCATGAATTAGTTAGTTATATGTTCCAAATTATATTACCATATTATTATTCAAATTATTTAATGAATATCAAAACCGTAGATATGTATTTCTTTACTTCTTGAATTACGTGTGCTACGTCAAATATTTCAGTATGCAGTGATGCATGCCTTAGTTATTAATGCTCCTTATCAGATAAAATGTTGCATTCTTAGTTTGCATTTTCAGTTTTGAGCTATCCAATATTCAAAAAAACTCAGTCATAATATGTAAATCACTTAATTCATTTAGAGTAGCATATTACCAAGTTGAACTAGGGTTTAGCATAACCAAATTGTCCCAAAACTACTATCCAAGTAGGTTGTAAGTCCCCTATATATACATCATTTTAGTGATCAGACCAGCATACATTTTTTCCTCTGGCAGCGTATATTGGGTCCTCTCGAGAGGGGCATATACATCGGATTCCAATTTAGGTCATGTCGTTTTATTATCGATTATTCGTAGTGTAAGATCCCGAGAATGACTTAGGTGAACTAGATACTAACATGTGTGTTATAAGTGTCTAAGTTTCTAAATTCATCTATAATATGGTATTGAGGCAGTGTCTTAGACTTTAGGTGCATTAGTAGTCAAATGTCAAGGGACGACCAAGGCGTTCGACGACTAAGTCACCTATGTGCCTCTTATATTTTTATGAGTTTATTTGTGTTTAATGAGGTTTTAAGGTCACTATATGAGATATTATGGTGTATACATTGAGCGTTTCAAGTTTCGAGAACTTTGGAGGTCAAATGTCCAAGAACGTGCATGTTGTTCAAAAGGTTTGCCTTTAAATGACTTTGTGTGTCTATGCATGTTTCGTTGAGTTTTACATGTTAATTTTTGATTAAATTCATGTGAAAGGTCCAAAACTTGTATACAAACATATTTGTATCGTTGAAGTTTGGTCAAACATCCTCGAGGACTAACCGAGGGTCCTTGAGGAAGGACCCTTCTCAAGAGCCA
Source organism: Solanum peruvianum (assembly GCA_027705065.1). Lineage (NCBI taxonomy): Eukaryota > Viridiplantae > Streptophyta > Magnoliopsida > Solanales > Solanaceae > Solanum > Solanum peruvianum. The sequence continues at coordinate 37,547,959 of JAKWJD010001758.1, forward strand.
AGGCAGTCTAGACCAGACCCCAAATGACTGAGGGTCAAGAATTAGACTAGGGATCTCAATATCCCAAAATAAAGTCTCTAAACTAAAAGACAGAGTAAAGGATATTACATTTGTGGACAAACTGTTCGTCGACTGCCAATCGTCGATGGTACTAGTTCCTACACGTAGGTTCACTGTAAGTTGAGGGGTGAAGATATAAATTCAACCCACTTCCAAATGATATAAAGGGAGGTTCCTAAATGATATGTTGGGTACTTTAAATATGTTTATAAGCCTAAAACATAGAAGACTTCATTCTGTCCAAATCAAAATCCAAAATCCCTTAGAAATTCACTAGAACTCCATTGGAGCCGAAACTCAAAGAAAGGCTTGAATTGGAGAAGTGAGTGGAGATTATTCGTCAAATTGAAGATTATATTCCCTAAGGTATGGTTTTTTATCCTGGAAACTCTATTCATCAGGAGCATAACTTTCAAAGATATTTTCTAAAGTTTTCAAATATTAATTGTCAAATTTCATGATCTATCCATGGGTTCTTGCATTAAAGTTTTTTAAGCATTGTATATTGATTGATTTGTTATTCATTTTATAATTTTAACTCAATTAACATATGAAACCATGTAATTTATGAAACCTAGTTTACAACTACTTTATGGGTTACTTTGATATTTACTTAATGCTTATGAATTCTAGTGTAGTTTTCTATGGGTTACTGATTGATGTAATAATTGTATTGAATTGATATCTAGGTTTTATTAAATTGAAGAATATCTATTGTATTGACCTACTTTTATTGAGTATGATAGTTTTTACATTGAATTGTTGGTTATGGCCATGGGTAAGGGCCTTGTGGTATTAAATTAAATGGTTTAGCATTGGATTGAAATGTTGAGGATGGAGTGGTGGTACGCTGCCCTAATTCCCTTTATTTTATGTTAATTATACTTAAATTATGTTGTAATATTTATGATCCACTTATGGTGGCGGTGTTATGTGCTTTACTTGCAATTGATGTAGCCCTGTCGGCGTTGTTTTAAGTAACATGATGATCATGGCCTTGTCGGCAACTACTTGAAGTATTTTGAGGATTTGTGTAGTTGATTATGTTAAGTTTAAATATATTTATCTACATGATAAGTAATGTTAAAGTATATGTGTTCTTCTATTGGTGCTATTTAGGTGATCATCTTAGACTATGCCTATGTCTTTGTGTGTTTAGTCTTAGAGTTGATGCATGGTTATTCCTACTTGACTATATATGTCTATGATAGTCATATTGATATAGATATTGTAGTGTATAGGATGACTTAAAAATGATAATCGTTATTTCTATGTGCTTCTAGAATGACATGTAGTATATGTTAAAGTAAAGTATGTTGTGTCTTGTCTTTGTTGACTTGTGTTATGTATGTATGAATGCGAATATGAGCTGTCTTGACTTGGGATGCTAAAACTCTTAGTCTTGCATGTATGAGTGACATGAGACCTAAAATGATATTAATAGAGTCCTTTGTGTGAAACCTTGAACCTAGGTTATGAATGTTAAAGTTGGAAGTTGTAGTGGTATCCTTCAAGTAAAGTACTGATAGAATTAACTTTTAGTTGGCTGGAACGACATAATATCAAACCTTAGGAAAGTTGTTATGAAATTCTTGTCTCCATTTTAAGGTATCCCTCGTGGACCTTTCTTTTGTAGGGTAAATGTGATTGGGTTATGAACTACATATGGAACCCTTTTATATGAACCTTTAATGTAAATTACTCTATGAGAAAAAAAGGCTAGCACCTAGTGAGTATGGTAAGGGAAGTAGTTTTAGTTAAAGAATGAGACTAGAGTACAAAGCACACTGTTCATATTCCTTAACCATGTGCCTACGTGGGATGTGTCTAAGCTCTACCATTGGCAAGTAGAACACCCTCATCGGAGTAGGATAAAACTCCGAATTCCATGCATTAATACAATGGTCTATGTCGGTTATTGCCTATTCTCATCATATGGGTTACCTACTAGAATTAGAGAAGTTCTATGAAATTTTGGTGGTGGTATGGGACATTATTTATAAATTGCACAATAGGCTTTGAAGGTGTTAGTTAGAGTCCCTAGGTCTTGTCTAAGACCATTACTTGAATGTCTTTATGAGATGAATGAGTCTTAAATGAACTAATGAAAGTAATGACTTATGTTAATAAAGTATGTTAAATGAATAAGTACTTACCAAGAGTAGTTAAGGGTTGTCTAGTTAAGGTATGAATGGAGCATAGGAATGGTCACTTCATATCTTACCTAGATAAGTCTTAAGAATGACTCTGGTTAGGGAAGATGTTGATTATGTAGACATGATCTAAACTTAGGTAGTCTTAAGGATATTTAGATAATCTTGAAGAGTTCAATCATGGACGTTATCTTCTTGATTTACTTAAGTGTGTCTTTTGATAGCCTTTGTAAGGATAGTGTCCTATTATCTATATGTTGTTATGTGAAGTGATAATTATTCTATCTTAGGTAGTCTGTTGGATATTTTAAGTGTGTATGTAACAGATCGTATGGGTGGTCTCTTCACAACTCACTCAAGTGAGACTTAGAACCACCTTTGGTAGAAGGATCGCATGGTTATGTGTATGTGTCTAATTAGAAGTAGTCTTGAGGATCATTTAGACATGTTTAGAGACGGTCTATGGGCGGTCTCTCTTTGTATGACTTAATTAAGTCTTAGGATAACTTGAAGTGAGGTATGTACAGGGTAGAAGGTATCTCAGGTGAAGGTAAGTAAATTCACTCTAACAGTGAAGAAGTTCAATGTATAGTGAAGTGAAGATATTGTAAAGTGCTTCCAAAAATACGAGAAATGGTTTAAGTGTTTCCTTATGTGTTTCTAAGTTGTTAAATGTTGTTATTATGATTATTTTATGATATTTAAGTCGAAAAGATGCATATTTCTAATAAATGCCTGTTTTCAAGATTTTATGCAATAAGTCATACTTAGTATAGGTGTTTGTACTAACTCCGTAGATTTTTTATCTATAAAGGTGTAGGTTAAAGGTGAGAAGGATCGTGAAGGAGATCTTGGACTCTAGAGTCGTTCAAGCAAAGTGAAGTATGTCCTCAATTGACTCGAGGCATAAATATATGTCTTTTATTTCGAAGTATTGCAATAGACTAAGTATTTTTATTGTAACACCCCGCAGGCAAAATAGAACAAAACTTAGTTTTTCAGAAAAATCTGCAGGGGCTAACAACGGTGGCATCGACGGACCGTATCCTGAACCACGGTCCATCTTTCACAACCGTCGATGGGATCAGAAACTTTCAAAAATTTCAGCCTAGAAAAATTTGTTAGGTCTTGGATGACGGACAGACTTACGGTCTGTAGGTCAAACGATGGTCCGTAGTCCATGACCTTCTATCAAGACTCCCTTCAACCAGTCTCTGACAAGAGCTATGGATGACTAGCATGGTTTGTACGTGGACCTACGGTCCGTAGGTGGAAAATTTACAGCCAGTTAAGGGGAAATTCAGTTGGGTCAAGTTAAAATGATCATAACTCTTAGCACAAAATTAATTAGGTCTCCCATTACCTACACACCGATATATAATTGAATTATCTTTCATAACCACCGACTTGATAAAATCAGACCTCCGAGTAGAAAGTTATGCTCATTTTAGTAACATCTTATCGACCATGCCCTCACGACTGACTTAATGATGAGGCGTCGGGCGCACGACGGAGCGGTAGTCCTGGCCGTTGTGGGGTCCGATAGCAACCTTCCCAGGGGTCTTTTTACCCTTTCCCACTCTGTTTAAACCCTAAGTTACGTCGTTTTGAACCCAAATCATAACATTTTAGTCTTATTAAGCCTAGAAACATAATTAAAACATATCCAAGTCAAATCATTAGATCAAAACTTAGAAAATTTAAGCAAGAGAGGAAAAAATAGCTCAAGATCCCTAGTTCAAGAACGACACAATCTCCAGCAATTCCAGCCCCAAAACTTAAGTATTTTTCCATGGATTTCATCATCAGGTATGTGGGATTTCACAAGTGGGTTTCTTTCACTCATTGGGTCGTTAGTTTCAGTCAATTCTTGATTCTCTTATCATGATTAAACCTAGGGTTTCTAGAACTTTGATATAACTTCATGAATCTGGGATTTATGGGACGACGGAGACCATGACGGCTCATCGTCACCAAGACGGTTTGTCACGAGGTCCGTCGACCCAGCCGCGTTTTGACAGATTTTCAGTAATTAGATTCCTTTTTTATTAGTTTTTATTTTTTTTATAAATAGTTCAAAAAACCTCGTTTTGGGGGTTAGACTTTTTGGGATTAGATTCTTTGTTAGTAGACTCTTTGATATTAGACTTTTTCATTGTTCACACTTTTTTCTGGAATTGATTATTGGTGGTTTTGTTGATTAATCAAGTGAAATTGTGGAATTTATTCTCTCTCATCAAAGTAAGTGCATGAATTCTTATATTAATTATATGAATATTGTGATTATGACTATGAGTAATTAAACTCCATAACTAGGGTTGTGGGAATCATTGGTGAATAATGAGGTAAAGTCTAACTAAAATAACAATTCCAAATTAGTGGCTTGCATGTATTGATAATTCTTTCTTTTAGAATTCTTTTTAATGGATGTCCAACGTTAGAACTCGCCTTAATGCTACTTGCTGGACCAAGGAGGTATATAATAGGAAAGAATTAGCAAAAGAGATTTAGTTTATACTATCGAATAGGCTAGTGTCGGTTTGTACGAGGTAATAACCTAGTCAAATATCGAATACAATGCTTAAAATGAGGTAAAGGTAAGGGTTAGTACAAGAACACACGTAGCCGGAACAAGGTGCGGAGTGAAATTTTCAAGATGCCAGACCAAGGATTTAGAAATACATAACTTATCACTTTGCATGCAAGATACTAGGAACAATTGTTATAGTTAGAATTATCAAGTTAGGAACCTGTGAGGAACACTTAAACCCTAGATACTTTTATAAATTGATTAAACTCCAATATTTGAATCTGTTAGTTGTTTAGTTTAATTTAGTTATTTTCATTCATTTAAAAAAAAAAACCTTTATTGTTTTTTGTTTTCTAAGGAAATAATTGATCAACTAATAGTAATAATAGATTAAAGTTAGGTATGAACTATTTTCCTCGTAGGAACGATCCCAACCTCATTAGTTGGGTTCTTTACTTGATACGACCGCTTTACTTCATATTTGAGAAGTAAGTTTGAGCGTATCAAATTTTTGCACCACTGCCAGGGAAAGTAGCTTTTAGATTTACTTAAAACTTATTATTAAAGTTTAGTCAATATTTTCTTAATTTTACTTTTTTTTATTGTTTTTGAATCTTGGAGAACTATCTTCCTTGTATGCCAAATACACGGAGAGGAAGAGAACCCTTGTTTCCCTACGATCATGAATAAGAGCGTACACTACGCAATATGAATCGAAACTTGGATATTAATGATGACGATCCAAACAAGAACATCCCAGCTCTAGTTGATGTTCATGGTAAGTTATTATCCGATGATCCGGGTGAAAATCAACAAAGGGGGGAAAATCATGCTCCATGTCCTCAAGAATACTACAGAGGCTATGATAATATTGCAGACTCTGATAGGCCACTTGTCTTTCCCCCTCTACACAAGGCCACACCTTTGTGGTTACTAGTAGTCTGACGCAAATGCTCACTGCTAGAGGTTTGTTTTCAGGGCTACCTTCTGAGGACCCGCATTCCCATATAGCTAATGTAACGGAAGTGTTTAAAAGTTGTATAGGGAGGCATGATTTGGACTTGGATGTACTAGGGTTAAGAGTGTTTCCTCTCTCACTGATGGGAGAGGATGCTATTTGGTTCACTGAGCTCCCTTATAACTCAATTTTCACATAGAACCAACTAAGGGACGTTTTCGTATCATGTTACTACCCGGTCAAAAAGAAACTAAACCACAAAGACACATTGAACAACTTTGTGTCACTACCAGGAGAGTCACTTAGTAGTTCTTGGGATAGATTCACTTCATTTTTGAGATGTGTCCCCAATCACTTATAGATGATGAGTCACTGAAGGAATACTTCTATCGGGGACAGGATGATAATAATAAAGCGGTATTGGATACAATAACATGTGGTTCTTACGTGGAGTGTCCGTATACTGAGATTGCCAAAAAATTAGAGAAAATCTCACGGAATAATAAAGCTTGGAGTACTAGGAAGTCAGTTACAGGGAGAAATACCTTCGCAGTGCAATCCACTCACAACCCAGCCACAGATGAGATTCGTGAAGAGATGGCTCAGACGAGAATTGAGCTTGGGTTTATTAAAACATGTCTCTGGGGTGCAAAAAAGATAAATGCAGTTAACTACTTGTTTAAACCACCACCACCACCTGATGAATGTTATTATGAGGAGAGTTCCTATGAAGTAAATGAGCAGATTGGGGTTTTCCGACCGAGTGACCCAAGCTCAAATCAGGAGAATTGCTGCCAATATCAAGGAAACCAATGTCAGACTATGGTAACATAACCGTGAGGGTCGTGTCCGAGATCGAAAGTACAACCGCGACAACAACTTCAACTGGGGTAACTATAGTAACAAAAATCATAGGAATGGGCCCTATGTCCCTCCTCAAAATCGTGAAGTTACTCCTTGGGATGGTGGAGAAAGTATGGCGCGAGTTGAGGATATGTTGCACAAATGATGAGAAGGTTCGATGCTAGTGATGATCACATTAAAGAGTTAACGATTGATTAAGCGGGTATTGGGTAGAAAGTCGATGCACATGCAATATCGATTAAGAAGCTTGAGTGGCAAATGGCCCAATTATCTGCGACTTTAAAGTCGATGCACATGCAATATCGATTGAGCACTCTTCCTAGCAACACTGTCCAAAATCCGAAAAATGATGGACATTGTATGGCAATCACTACTCGGGGTGGTAAGCAAACCATTGACCCAACTATGCCGTCTAAAGAGGAAAAGGTGATAAAAGATAATGATAAAGTCGTAGAGGTTAGTGGTGAAGTAGGCGATAACAATGGAAAAGATGTTGAAGTGCCTACAAAGGTAATTCCCATGCCTAGATCCCCCCCCTTTCCTAAAAAATTAGTGAAAACTATGGAGAATGGAAATATCGGCGTTTTATGTGATCTGGGGGAAAGCCTAAATCTCATGCCCCTCTTGATTTACAGGAACTTGGGTTTGGGTGATCCAAAGCCCGCTGCGATGCGGCTACTAATGGCCGATCAAACTGTAAAAGGGTCAATAGGGATACTCCACGATATTCTAGTAAAAGCGGAGTTGTTCATATTTCCAGCATATTTTGTTGTTCTTGATTGTGAAGTTGATTTTTAAGTGCCTATTATTCTTAGGAGGCCATTCCTTGATACGGGTAGAGCCTTAGTTGATATAGAAAAGGGGCAGATGAAATTTTGATTTAACAATGAAGAAGCGACTGTCAACATTTGTAAGTCCATGAGGCAGAGTTGTAAGGTCCAATCGCTATCTTCTATATCCTATAAAGAAAATATGAAGAAGCACCATGACCTAAAAATAAAAAAATTGAGATTTTATGGTTGGGGATTTGGTGTTTTTATACAATTCTAGGTTGCATTTGTTTCCGGCAAGCTTAAGTCCAAATGGACTGGCCCTTACTTGGTTACTCAACTATTCCCTTAGGGAGCAGTTAAGTTGGAAACCAAAGAGGGTGTGCGGTTTAAGGTAAATGGACAACTATAAAAACATATTCTGGGCATGCTGAATCATCGAATAAAGTGATCGAGGCATACCATCTTGATGAAGTCTGAGTAAGATATTGTCTTCAATCGTGCCGCAATGTTAAACCAGGCGCTGGTTGGGAGACAACCCAATACTTATAGTTTTTGTTCTAGTAATGGTAGAATTTTCTAGTAATGGGTTTTAATTTTTACGCACATCACAAGGAAATTCTGTAGAAAAATCATTCTGCAACTGTCACTGACAGATTCATCGACGAACCGTCACGCAGGAGACGGACCATCGCATGAATCCGTCGTGCCAGGTATTTATTTCATTTACTTTCAAAATTAGGGTACACACAATGGAACCCAAGACGGACCATCACATCTGCGACGCACCATCGTCGCGGAATCGTTACGTCATTACCCAGCATAGCCGACCCGACCTGGCTGGGGTATTTTATAAATTGTCAACATTTAAAAAACCCTATCCCTTCATTTTATAAATTTCCTTCCCTCTTTATTTAATTTCCCTCCCTTTCAAACTTCCATCTTCCTACCTCTCTTCTCTATTAACCGATCACTTCCCCAAATCCCCAAATTTCGGAAATCTCCTTTCTACTGTTCGGAGTCTACTGCTGTGGTTCCACTCTTGATCACCAAGTGCCTCATTTTCTTGTTTTTATACTCTTCTCAAGTGTGTGTCTCTGATCTTTACCTATTTACGTTGAATTTTTGTTCTAATTAATATTATCCTATTCCTTTTTGGTAGGTCTTCATTCTTTGCCCCAATTTTGTCTGACCTACGTTGAGAATCCTCGAATTTCCTTGTTAAAACTCGAGAAATATGTGCTTTAGCATTACTAGTTTGCGAGGTATTTTGTTTAGGAACATATAGGTTAACACTGCCTATTCCATATGAGTCTCAGAGGATGAATGTGGCATCCTTAGTTCTGTCACTGAATAAAAGAATGAGACCACGATGATGGACCGTCATACCCACGATGGACCGTCATAGGGTTTTTCCCAACACCCCACTGTTTGTTTTCTCTAAGTGTCCACCAACGGACACATGCGACGGATCGTCATTTCCACGACGGACCGTCTTGCACAACCATTCTGGTTGTCAGAGACGATATTCCAAAGAGTCTTTAACTTTTTCCAACTGTCCTTTGACAGAGATCTAAGACGGACCATCATACCCGCGACGGTCCATCTTGCATAACCGTTCTGGTTTTCAGAGATGCTACTCCTAAGGGTCTCTAACTTTTTCTAAGTGTCCTCTGACGGACATCTACAACGGACCATCATACTCTTGACGGTCCATCCTGCACAACCGTGAGGTAAGAGACTCTTATCCTAAGGGTGTCCATTTTTTTCCAAGTGTCCTCTGACTTACATCTACGACAGACGGTCATACCCTCGATGGTCCATCCTGCACAAACCGTCATGACGGTCAGAGACCCCTCTCCTAAGCGTCTCCATACTTTTTCTAAGTGCCCTACGACTAACATCGATGACGGACCTTCATTATCTCGACGGTCCATTATGCTTATCCGTAATAACATTCAGTCACTTTCCTTTAGGGGTCTCCACAAAAACATAGTTTTAAGTAAGACATGACGGACCTCATGACGGTATGTCGTACTCAAGATGAGTCGTCACCTTGTCCGTCGTGTTTCACTGTTACTGTAGAAATGTCACTTCAACTTTGATATTACATTTATTTTGTGTCTTTTTTGCTTGTGTTGTTTACTGCTTCTAATACTAATATTATTCTTTAAAGGTACTATCTCTAATAACACCAAAACAAGATCAAGTTTACGCAAGTGTGAGTTAAATGTCTGTCGCCCCGTCTGCCAAACTCGTTATAGGCTCAGATGATGAGCATGATCCCGAGTACGTGCCGCCAGTCACTGCCACTCAATGACGAGCTACACGTGCAACAAGAGTTACGCCCAAAAAGGTGGCGTTCGGTGTAGTCACTGCCTCCCAGTCTGATGAGGAGCGCACACTGACCGGCACATCTTCTAGGTCAGCTACACATGATGAAGGAGCGTATGGATGCTTAGAAGTTTCATGGTCAGAGGAAGCCTACGGGTCCGTAGAAGTCCCTGCACCCGCCACAGCTGCACAGTCTGCCTCGTTTGATGAGGCTGACAGTTCTGATCCCACTCAAGGCTCACCTACTGGTGATATCACCCCTGGTTGCCGACCAGTCCAATCAGTGGTGTGTCGACGGGCAATACCAAGTGTATTCAGACGCCATGTTTCTAAATGATAAATGCGTCATGACATGGACCCTTACACTGGAGAGGCAGGTGCTTACGGGAAGTCTCCCCTCCATGCCAGAGATCCACAATCTCTTTAGCAGACACCGGCTAGAGTGGAAAACTCGCTCTTAAGGCCGCTATAGTGTGGAGTTGGTCCGATAGTTTTACGCCTCTTATGTGGCTACACTCCGATCACAAATAGATAGGTGGGCTGCCCCCACCAAACAGGCCACACCTGAGCATGTCCGAGTACGCGGCATATAGGTCGACTTCCCCCTACCCGCCATCCACCGGTATTTGTACGATGAGGATGTTGATGCCAACTGGACCCCTCTCAACACCGAGTTCGACTACCGGTGGAAAATTGTAAAGGATGGCCATTTCTTGATCTTGTCTATTGATGGAGAGGGTGTTGACTGGATAACGGAGCCGAAAGAAGCCATAAAGAAGTCTAACTTAACCTTCATGGCTAAGTTCTTATGGTTGATTGTCTGCCATTGCCTTTCCCACACAGTTGCTGATAATATAGTCACATGGGATCGCACAGTTCTGACGGCGGCGATGATAACCGGGTTTGAGGTGGACTTCACTTGGCTTCTCCAGGCGGTCATGCACGAGAGGGCTTTCAAGGTCACAACTACTTACTTGTTTTCATGCATGTGTTTTCCTTATTCAGGTCAATAAGTGTGCCCATATGGCACATTGATCATCTCAAGACTCCGTTGGGCACTGTTGATGTCGGCCTCATCAGGGATGAGGACAATGAGTTGGCCCCATGCAGAGGTACCCATCCACAGATGCCTCCACTTGGTGAAAATCTAGGTTATATGGTAGCACATGCTTAAACGGCTATGCAGGCTTCTTCTGAAACAACCGACACTACTCCGGTCGAGCCTATCCCGGTTAGAAGCACTGCCCCTAGCTCCTCTCGCTCGGCCCCGTTTCTCATTCTGGTCCCCCTTATTAGGGTCCAAAAACTAGAAGCTCAGATAGACACACTTGTGCATCACATCCACCTTGGATGCAGAGGTCTATTGCTGAGGTGAAGAGAGCTTGGAGCGTAAAATGGTCAATCACACAGAGCGGAAGATTGCTGAGGTTCATCAGCGCTAGGATGATTTTGGGTTGTGGGTGTTAGACCGACCAGCCCCTCAGGTATACATGTCGACCCTTCAGGCTGCGGTTGAGATTCTGCGAGAAGATATTGATATGATCTTAGAGGCTAGGGTGCCTAAGTCTGAGGTCCCTTCTGTTGAGCCTTCTGAAGACAAAGTTATGCTGCCGTATTCGCCACTTCTAAGATTCCATCACCTCCCCATAGAGATCATGCCAATAGGAGCAAGGGTCAAGAGGAGGTGAGGCTAGAGCACGGAAGAAGAATCACCATGAGATGGAGGCTGTGAGGAGAGCGTCGCTTGTTGATTAGGAGGAACGTCGGATCAGGGTTGTAGAATCTGCTATTGGGGCATCTAGCTCAAGATATGTAGAGAACGCAGGAGGCACTACTGATAGTGTTGTTGCTAATGAGGACACCAATGAGGGTGTCCAGACTACACAGGTAGTAGGTTTCGGGGAACCGGACCCACCAGTTTGCTGATCGTCGACGCTTTACGCCCCAGGTTTGCTTCACCTACCACTCGTATCTCATTTTTTATGCATTGGGGACAAATGCATATATTTTGTTGGGGTGGGGTAAATGGAAAGTGAGTGCTAGGGTGAAGTCTGAGTAGCCCAATTCACGACCTCTTTTTGGGTTTTCTTGGCTGTGTTCTTTTTCCCCAAGAGACTGATTATTTTTATTGTTGAAACGGCATGTCTATATCTTGTGTACATAGTATAACTCGGAAGCATGATGGTTAAAACAAAAATGATATCCTGATGTAATGAAAATGATGCATGACTAGGCATAGTAATTGATAAATGTGTGCCTCTAAGCATGGCATAGAGATACACCACTGCATGACCCTAAGTCTAAAATTCAAACTAGGTGTCTGATAATCTTGTAGAGTAATGAGACGTAAAGTCACTAAGAAGAAGATTTGAATACCGCACTATTTCAACTCAGCTAGAACTTGCCTAGTTAGTCGTGGTAAAAGTAAGTTGTATATAGATAATTAGGAAAGGATCATATGCCCTTGTTCAATATAGCCAATTTTTAGACAAAATAATAAAAAAACGAATGAAATTAATCCCTCTTTGATCAAAATGATTTGAGCATTAACTAGAACTTTCTTTTTCACCCCAACTGATCTTTTCTGGGAATAATGTGTTGGCCCTGGTCTCTCCTTGGACATGTGCACCTCAGCTTATGCCAAAAGCATAAGTTGAGGGTGGATAATGCAGTAAACAACCTTTTCATGACCCTGAACCAACTTTGGGTATTGTGTACTTTGACTCATGGCAAAGCCATGAGTTGAGGGTGGCTATTATGAGGAATGCTCTTGAAAGTGGGGTTGAAAGAACAAAGAGAGAGAAAGAATAAAAGTAAAGTGACTCAAGAACCAGTTGAAAGAAAAGTGAAATAAAAAATAGTAAATACAAACAAGAAAAGAAGAGAGTCACTTACACAAATGAAGAAAGAAGGGAAAATATAAAGGTGAAAGAATATGAGAAATTGGGCGAAATAAAATGATAACAACTGGTATGTTTAGCCTAGATGTCAAGGATGGAAAAAATTCACTAAAATATACCTAAATATACCATACCTGACCTTTAGCCTGTGTTACAAACTAAGAAAGTCCTATCGTGATCCTAAGAGTTGTATAGCGAACTTAAAGCAGTGAAAATAAGGGCAAGCTTATGACTATATGTATGAATGAGTTGTGAATTTTTTATGAGAGTGAGTGTTGAAAAGTAATCCTTATACTCAAACTGAAATCATTGTGTAAAAAATTAGGATGTTGTTTTGAAGTGAGGACACTAGTTGCAATACCGAAAATATTAGCACCTCAGTGAGAAATTGAAGAGGATAGGTGTTAGTGCGTGGTGAGTCTGTGTCATGTTCTAATTCCACATAATTCAAGCCTAATAGTAATAACATGCATAAATATAATGAGACTTATCGGGATTGATATCCAAATGATTGCAAAAGCTAACAAATGGATACTATTGTATAAAGATTTTGTAGTGAGTCATAGTGCGTCGCTTGAGGACAAACAACAGATTTAAGTTGAGGGTGTTGATATACCGTGGTTTCACAGTATTTTTAATACTTTTCCCTTAATTTTAGTGTGTGTCCAAAAGCCTTTTTGTATTGATTTTTATTTAAGTATCTCTTTATTTGCAGGAAATCTATCCAAAGATGAACTCAAAAGTTTTTGAGCAAGAAATGCAGAAAAGTTACCACCTACGGAGCTTATGACGATCCTTCGAGCTTGCGAAGGTCCGTAGGTAGCAACATAATGAAGCTGCTGAAGGAAGATTGGGAAGTATAATCAAGTGTGGGATTACGGAAGTTCATGACTGACCGTCATAGCCACGACGGTCCATCCTGCTGGTTCGTCGTAATTATCAGAGAGTAGTCCGAGTACCCAATTTCCAAGAAGTTTAAGTGTTATGGAACGGAGACCCTCGACGGACCGTCGTACTTGGAACGGTCGGTCATACCTACCGTTGAGGGCAATGAAGAGAGTAGCAAAAGTATTTGTGAAGTATGGGATGACGAAGGCCATGACGGCCTTTCGTGACCAAGACGGTCCGTCACGAGGTCTATCGACCCATCCGCGTTTTGAAAGATTTTCAGTAATTAAAGTCCTTATATTAGGTTTTTTTATATATAAATAGTTCGAAAAACCTCGTTTTTGGGGTTAGACTTTTTGTTCTTAGATTCTTTGTTAGTAGTCTCTTTGATATTAGACTTTTCAATTGTTACAACCTTTTCTGGAATTGATTGTTGGTGATTTTTTTGATTAATCAAGTGAAATTCTGGAATTTATTCTTTTTCATCAATGTAAGTTCATGAATTCTTATATTAATTATATGAATATTGTGATTATGACTATGAGTAATTAAACTCCATAACTAGGGTTGTGGGAATCAATTGTGAATAATGAGGTAAAATCTAAGTAAAATAACAATTCCAGATTAGTTGCTTGCATGTATTGATAAATCTTTTGTTTAGAAGTCTTTTTAACGGATGTCCAACGTTAGAACTCGCCTTAAAGCTTCTTGTTAGACCAAGGAGGTAGATAATAGGAAAAGAATTATCAACATAGACTTAGTGTATACTATCTAATAGGCTAGTGTCGGGTTGAATAAGGTAATAACATAGTCAAATATCGAATACAATGCTTAATATGAGGTAAAGGTAAGGGTTAGTACAACAACACACGTAGCCGGACCAAGGTGCGGAGTGAAATTTTCTAGATGGCGGACAAAGGATTTAGAAATATAGAACTTATCACTTTGCATGCAAGATACTAGGAAAGAATTGTTATAGTTAGAATTATAAAGTTAGGAACCTGTAGGGAACACTTAAACCCTAGTTACTTTTATTAATTGATTAAACTCCAATATTTAAATCTGTTAGTTGTTTCCTTTAATTTTGTTAGTTACTTTCATTCATTTAGAATTAAAAATCCCCCTTTTATTGTCTTTTGTTTTCTAAGGAAATAATTGACCAATTAATAGTAATAATAGATTACAGTTAAGTCTGAACTATTTTCCTCGTGGAAACGATCCCAACCTCATTAGTTGGATTCTTTACTTGATACAACCTCTTTATTTCTTATTTGAGAAGTAAGTTTGAGCGTATCAATTACAAAGAATATTGCATGAATTTCAGAACCCTAGCTTTGTATTTCTTTAGTTCTTGAATTACAAATGGTAGGTCATATATTTAAGATATAAATGTCTCAGTTATAAATGCATAATTACAAGATTTATTATTACATTCTCAGTTTGCATGTTTAGTTTTGAGCTCTCCAGTATTTACAAAAATTTAGATATAATCAGTTAATTTACAGAATTCATTGTGACTAGCATAATACCGAGTTGGACTAGGGCTTAGCGTACCCAATAGTCCCAGAACTACTAACCATGTAGGTTGTAAGTCCCCTCTGTGGGAAATCAGTTTAGTGATCACGCCAGCATGCCTTTATACCTTTAGAAAGGTATTTTGGGTCCTCTCGAGGGGACGTATACATCGGAGTCCACATTTAGCTCATGTGGTTTTATCAACGGTTATTAGTAACTCCCACACTTCAGTCATACTATCTACATTGAACGTTTATCAGTATATTCAGTATTCAGTTAGAGCATGTTATAAATTGGTCATTGCATCCAGTTAGCTCATAAATCAGCACATTATGTTGAGATTATTATACTTGTTTTTATGCTTGTTAAGTTATGTTTTATTTCAGCTTTACTCTATCCTACATGCTCGGTACCCAAGTACTGACGCATACGTGCACTAAATCTTTTCGTCATGTAGGTTCAGGTTCTAAGCATCCATATCACGCATAGATCGATTTCCTAATATCCAGTTCAGCAAATTCAGTGGCTAGTCCTCATTTTTTAGGACAACAGTCATGAGTTTCATTTCTGTATTTAGTCATTTAGTTTTAGTTTTTGGTAGATTTAGCTGGGGGCTTGTCCCAGAATTTCTAGTCTAGTTTAGAGACTATTTTAATATATAGTTAGGTTCAGTTTAGTATTGAGTTAATATTTCTTTTGTATTTAACTCATTGTTTTCAAATATCTCAGTTATGGAATAAGGGTATTCCCCATCTTTTTTCATTTTAAGTATGATTTAGCTTCTGCAAAAGTTTATTATTCTTAGTTTGCTCATGATCATGCAAGCATGGTTAGCTTGGGATCACTTGTGGTCCTAGGTTCTGTGTCCGCGTCTCAGGTGTAGCTCGGGGCGTGACAAAACATAGTATCAAAGCACTAGGTTCAAGAGTCCTAGGTTGTCTGAAAAAGCCGCACTAAGTATAGTCCTTTTCATGGGTGTGAGGTGCACCACATCTAATGTTAGGGAGGTTATAAAGTGTTTTAGGAAAACTTCACTTTCTTGTTACTCATATTGTGCATAAGATATGATCTTATTCCAATCAAACATGACATTCTATGTTTTAGATGATGCCTTCTCATAGAGCTTAGGCATGAAATTCTAATGCACGCAATGATAACGCAATTCCTCTAAAAAGATAAGGAAGTTCAAATGCAGAGTTTCAGAATGCCAATTCAGCTTTTGGCTCAGGGTATGACCAACCAGAAAAATCAGCAGGTTGTAGTTCCTAATAATAGGAATGATCGATCAGTGGCAACCAAAGTTTTTGACTTTGTTAGGATGAATTCGTCTACATTTTTAGGGTCGCATCTTGGTAAGGACCCACAGAAGTTCATTGATTAGGTCAAGAAAATATTTGGTATGATGTCAGTAACTGTTAGTGATAGGTGAGATTGGCATCCTACATACTCAAGGAGGTGACTCACATATGGTTTACTTAGTGGAAAGACAACAAACATGACTCTGTCTTTTGTAACTCAGTATAGCAGTCTAATTCAATGTTAGTACAAAAAATCTCTCAGAACCTTTCTTATTCTTTACTCCAGTCGGTGATCCAGTTATAGCTAGACGGGCATACAGAAATTACGTTTTCGCAATATTTCAGAAAGTCACCTTTGCAGATCTAGTAAAGTTAGAAATGGTAGACTTTGATGTCATTCTAGGCATGGATTGGTCCAATTTTATCTAGCAAAGGGATCCAAGTGGATTCGCAAAAGATAGAGGAAGTGAAACAATGGCCCAGACCTATCTCTGCTAAAAATATCAGAAGTTTCTTAGGTATACCAGGTTATTACTGAAGGTTCGTGGAAGGATTTTCATCCATATCCTCACCATTGACTAGGTTGACTTAGAACATGGTCAAGTTCTAGTGGTCAGATGATTGTGAGAAAAGCTTTGCAGAATTGAAAACTAGATTGACTACTGCTCCTGTCTTGACTCTACCAGAGGATTCAGATAGTTATGTGATGTATTACGATGCATCCAGAGTTGGCCTTGGTTGTGTGTTGATGCAAAGAGATAAGGTTATATCTTATGCCTCTAAAAAGCTTAAGGTGCATGAGAAGAACTATCCAACTCATGACCTTGAGCTTGCAGCA
Source organism: Solanum peruvianum (assembly GCA_027705065.1). Lineage (NCBI taxonomy): Eukaryota > Viridiplantae > Streptophyta > Magnoliopsida > Solanales > Solanaceae > Solanum > Solanum peruvianum. The sequence goes on from JAKWJD010001758.1 coordinate 37,565,067, forward strand.
CTGGTGTTTGCACTCAAGATATGGATACACTACTTGTATGGTGTTCATGTAGATGTGTTCACCGATAATAAGAACCTTCAATATGTGTTCACCCAGAAAGAGTTGGATCTTCGCCAGAGGAGATGGCTTGAGTTCCTTAAGGATTATGATATGAGTGTGTATTATCATCCTGGAAAGGCGAATGTAGTGGACGATGCTCTTAGTAGATTATCTATGGGTTGTATAGCTCATGTTGAGGAAAAAAGAAAAGATCTAGTGAAGGATGTTCACAGGCTTGCTCGGTTGGGAGTTCACCTTATGAGCATATCAGACAGCGGTGTAACAGTTCAGAATGGGGCTGGATCGTCTTTGGTAGTGGAGGTTAAGGAAAAGCAAGAGAGTGATCCGATCTTGCTTGAACTAAAGGGTGCAGTCAACAATTAGAGAGTGGAGGTTTTTTCCCAAGGGGGACATGGTGTATTTCGCTACCAGGTAGATTATGTGTTCCTGATGTGGGAGAGTTGAGGCAGCAGATTCTTCTGGAAGCTCATAAATCCAGGTATTCTATCCATCCAGGTGCCACTAAGTTGTATTGCAATTTGCGGGAAGTCTATTGGTGGAATGGAATGAAGAGGGATATAGCATACTTTGTGAGTAAGTGCCCCAATTCCCAGCAAGTCAATGTAGAACATCAGAAACCAGTAGGTATGACTCAAGAGATCGATATTCCTATTTGGAAGTGAGATGTTATCAATATGGATTTCATCACAGGGTTACCTTGTACTCGCAGACAGCATGAATCAATTTGGGTGATAGTTGATATGATGACTAAGTCTTCTCGCTTTTTGGCGGTCAAGACTACATATTTGGCAGAGGACTATGCCAAGCTTTACCTTGATGAAATTGTGAGGTTGCATGGGGTTCCTTTGTCTATCATCTGAGATAGAGGTCCTCAGTGTACCTCTCATTTCTAGAAGTCATTTAAAAAATCTTGGTACTCAAGTTAACCTTTATACAACATTTCATCCACAGACAGATGGGCAGGCAGAGCATACCATTCAGACCATAGAGGATATGTTGAGAGCTTGTGTGATCAATTTCAAAAGTAGTTGGGATGATCACCTTCCTCTTATTGAGTTGGCCTACAATAATAGTTACCATTCCAGCATTCAGATGGACCCTTATGAGGCTTTATATGGGCGTAGATGTAGATCTCTTGTTGGTTGGTTTAAAGTAGGTAAATCGGCTTTGATAGCGCCAGATTCATTCCTTTATGCTATGGAGAAAGTGCAACTCATTACAGATAGACTTAAGACATCCCAAAGTCGTCAAAATCTTATGCAGATGTAAGGAGAAGGGAACTAGACTTCCAAGTTAATGATTCAGTTTTTCTGAAAGTCTCACCTATGAAAGGGGTGATGACATTTGGAAAGAAAGGGAAGCTTAGGCCTAGATATATAGTCCCTTACAAGATATTGAAAATGATTGGCAAGGTGGCATATGAGTTAGAGTTGCCAGCAAAATTAGTAGCATTGCATCCGGTCTTACACATCTCACTCTTAAAGAAGTGCGTGGATGACCCAACCTCTATAGTGCCATTAGAGAGTGTGGAGGTAAAACATAGTCTTTCTTATTAGGATGTACCAATTGAGATTCTAGACTGTCATGTTAGAAGGTTGAGAAACAAAGAAGTCGCTTCAGTCAATGTTTTGTGGAGGAGTCAGTCCGTAGAGGAAGCTACTTGGGAAGTACAAACTTGTGAAGGAGTCATTCTCTCCCTCTATTTCAGCTATTTTAGTTTTCATTCGAGGAAGAATGTTCACAAGGGGGGAGATAATGTAACACCCCATAGCCAAAACAGACAAAAAATAGTTTTTTCAGAAAATCTCCAGGTGCTACTAAAGGTGGCATCGACGGACTGTATACTGAACCACAGTCCGTCCTGCACAACCGTCGATTGGATCAGAAACTCTCAAAAAATTTAGCCTAGAAAATTGGTGAAGTCTTGGACGACGGACGGACTTACGGTCTGTAGGTCAAACGACAGTCCGTAGTCCGTAACCGTCAATCAAGACTCACTTCAACCACTCTCTGAGAAGAGCTATTGATGACCAACATGTTTCGTAGGTAAACCTACGATCCGTAAGTTTGACCGTAGGTTGAAAATTTTCAGCCAGTTAAGGTGAAATGCAGTTTGGTAAACTTAAAATGATCATAAATCTTATCAAAAAATGAATTAGGTCTCCCATGACCTACCCACAGATATATAATTGAATTATCTTTCCATAGCCACAAACCTTGCTAAAATAAGACTTTTGAATAAAAATTTATGCCCATTTTAGTAAAGGATGTCAAACAAGCCCTCATGACGGACCCAACGACGGGGCTTCAGATGCACGATGGATCAAATGACGGGGCATCGGGCGCACTACGGACCGTTAGTCTTGGCCGTCGTGAGGCCCGACAACAACCTTCCTAGGGGTCTTTTTGAAGCCTTGAACATAATTAAAACATATCCAAGTCAAATCATTAGATCAAAACTTAGAAAATTAGAAGCAAAAGAGGAGAAGAAAGCTCAAAAACTCTAGTTCAAGAACGCACAAGCTCGAGTAGTTCCTGCCCCGAAACTTAAGTATTTTTCCATGGATTTCATCACTAGGTATGTAGGATTTCACTAGTGGGTTCCTTTCACCCATTGGATCCTTAGTCTCAGTCACTTCTTGATTCTCTTATCAAGATTAAACCTAGGGTTTCTAGAACTTTGATATAATTTCATGAAAATTATTATATATATGTTCCAAATCAGATTATCATGTTATTACTTAGATTACTGCATGAATATCAGAAACCTATCTTTGTATTTCTTTAGTTCTTTAATTACACATGCTAGGTCATATATTTCTGATACTTCAGATATACATGCCTCATTTATCGCATGAATTACTAGATTAATTGTTGCATTCTCAGTTTGCATGTTCAGTTTTGAACTATCCAGTATTTATAAAAATTAAGATATAATCAGTTCATTTACAAAATTCATTGGAAGTAGCATAATACCGAGTTGGACTAGGGTTTAGCGTACCCAATAGTCCCGGAATACTAGCCATGTAGGTTGTAAGTCCCCTTTCTGGGCAATAAGTTTAGTGATCATGCCAGCATGCCTTTATACTATTGGCATGGTATATTGGGTCCTCACAATGGGGTGTATACATCGGACACCACATTTAGATCATGTTGTTTTATTATCGGTTATTAGTAGCTTCCACAGTTCAGTCAGTCTATCTACATTTAACATTTATCAGTATATTCAGTATTCAGTTACAACATGTTATAAATTGGTCATTGCATCCAGTTAGCTCAGAAATAAGCACATTACGCTCAGATTATTATACTTGTTTTTATGCTTGTTAAGTTATGTTTTATTTCAGCTTTATTCTATCCTACATGATTAGTACCTTTCAAGTACTTACGCATACGTACGCTAAATCTTCTCGTGATGTAGGTTCAGGTTCTAAGCTTCCAGATCACGCATAGATTGATTTCACGATCTCCAGCTCAACAGATTCAGTGGTGAGTGCTCATTTTTTGAGGACAACAGTCATGAGTTTCATTTCAGTCTTTAGTCATTTAGTTTCAGTGTTTGGTAGATTTAGCTAGGGCTTGTCCCAGTATTTCTACTCTAGTTTAGAGACTATTTTAAGACATAGTTAGATTCAGCTTAGTATTGAGTTAATATTTCTTTTGTATTAAACTCATTGTTTTCAAATATCTCAGTTATGGAATAAGGGTATTCCCCATATTTTCATTTTAAGTATGATTTAGCTTCCGCAAAAGTTTATTATTTTTAGTATGCTCATGATCATGCCAGCAGGGTTAGCTTGGGATCACTTGTGGTCCTAGGTTCCGTGTCCGCATCTGAGAAGTAGCTCGAGGCGTGACATCTATATTTAAAAGTATGGGTCGTGTGCAAAAGTATTATCGTGTCTAAGTTTGATGAGATTGAGACTTAGTATTTCCTATTATTTCTAATGAAGGATGTTATTAAACATATTCTAATATTTTGTGAAACGTTTTAATTCTGCACTACTTCTCATTATGTATATGCGATGAACGATACGGAAAAGGCTTGTACAAGACCTTCGAGAGTTCAAGTACGAAGGTTGCAATCCGAGATTGGCCCTAATTTCTAAGGTGTGATTTTGGGATGTTACACGTAACTCCCACAGTTCAGACAGACTCTATTACATTGACCATATGTACATTTTAGTTAGTATTCAGTCTCAGCATGTCATAAATTTGGTCATTGCATCAAGTTATATAAGAATTAGTATATCATGTTCAGAATATTATACTTTTTTGGTGCTTGTTCAGTTATGCTTATTTCAATTTAACTCTATTGTACATGATTAGTACCCTTCAAGTACTGATGCATACGTGCGCTACATCTTCTCGTGATGTAGGTTGAGGTTCTCAACATCCAAATCACGCTTATATCGACTCCTAATCTCCAGTTCAGCATAATCAGTGGTGAGCCCTCATTCTCCGAGGACAATAGTCATAACTTCATTTTAGTATTTTAGTCCTTTAGTTTTAGTTTTTGCTAGACTTAGTTGGGGCCTTTCCCAACATTTCTAATCAGTTGGAGGCTATTTTAGACATAGTTAGTTTCAGCTTAGTATTAAGTTGATATTTTCTTTGTATTAAACTCATTATTTTTAAAATATTTCTGTTATAGAATATGGTATTCCCCATCTTTTGAGTTTAAATTATTAGTTAGCTTCCGCATTCAGTTTATTATTTTCAGTATACTCATGATCATGCCAGCATGGTTATTTGTGGATCATTTGTGGTTCTAGATCCCGTGTCTGCGTCTCGGGGGTAGCTCGGGGAATGACAATGGTATAATTGGATCGAAATTCCACGTACCGACACGGTATTATTGGATCTGAGTGTCACGTTCCAACACTATATAATTGGATCGGAGTGTCAAGCTCCGATAGATTACGTTAAATGAAAAATGTATTGAAATAACTTAATGTACTCAATCTTAAAGAATCCATTCCCCAAATAAGTATGGTGTAAAGGCATGAGTCCTCCTATATGTGTTTCATATTGTCATTGATTGTAAACTTACTTTTTTGTTGTTACCACTGACTGGTTTATAGTATTTGTTTTTCGCCACCTGTTAAGTGTCATAGTTAATTCTATACTATTACTCATTTCATATTAGTTTCTATTTTGGGTTGATCAATGATACCTACTCAGTACATGTTGCCTCGTACTAAGCCCTACTTGTGCTTTCTTTGATTTCCTTTTATGGAGTGCAGCGAGTGTACAAGTGACTTTGACTTTCCCTCAGCTGTAGGCATTATCAAGCATATCAGGTTCCATGATATCCTATGTTTTCGAACACGTACCATTTTATTATTTTATTTTTTGTGTATTTGATACACTTAGACTTAGTATTTGAATATTAGATGTCCTTGATGTGATAACTTGAGCGTTTTGGGTATGGATTTTTGTTTCTTACATTAATGAGATTTAAATTTCCGCATAATGGTTAGTATTTATAAACTGAATGACAAAATATCAGTAGGGTTGAAGTCATTGGTTCGCCCACATAGAAGGTTAAGTGTGGGTGTCACTCATGGCTCTGTTTGGGTCGTGGCAATATTATTGGAAGCATTTGGGGACTAAGCGCTCTTTTTCGATGAATATCACACATATTTTTCCTGTTATTAGCTAGTAATTTGGTCTATCATATTTCGTATGTGCTCAAAAAATGATAACAATTGATTAGAGATAGAAGAATCAGATAATCAATCAATGAACTAGTTTGTCTATTACAATGTTAGTAATAATAATTTCATGAAAAAAGTTACCTTTCTTTATTAGTCTCAACTTCTATTAGTTTCTCCTGCATGTAAAACTTTTTATAATTTCTCATCTGATGTTTGAAATATAGGGAAAAAAAGTGCAACAGGTTTATCTCATGCGTTGTACGTGCATCTGTTTCATTACACGTGCATCGTGTGCGTTGTAGGTGCATCTCGTGTGTGTTACATTTTATAATGTATTGTACATGCATTACTTGTGCGTGGTATTTTAAATATTTTGATTGTTTAAACCAGCCTAGTCCTATTCGACCCCTTAAAAAGGTTTCCATTTTGATTAATGTTTTTTATCAGTTTTTTTCATTCAATATTCTTCATTTTTCCTTCATTTCTGTTCTCTTTTGCTCATTTCATTAAATTATTTGATAAACTTCTAGTTTATTATTCTCAATTTTTTGATTAGTTGTCGTGAAATTATATTTCAACAATTGTCGTTGATTTATATGTGTCACACTCTCTTTGATTTTTCACACTAAACATTTATGGTTTCTAATTATGATCGAGGTGGGGTTATAAATGAAATATCTATTACTTACTATATTTCTGTGCATCTAATATTATTGGTTTAATAATTATAAATAAATTTAATGTATTAAAATTGTAGTTGTTTAACATTTAATGCTACCTTTATACCATTAAAATATTATTATTTATTAAGATATTAAGATTAAATTTTAAAATTTTCTTTAATATAAGGATTAAATGGTAATTGGGCTCTTCACTGTGAAACTTTCCACTTTTAATAATATATGATATATGTATGATAAGATTTGATATAATGATATAATATGATATAAGATATGACATATTAATTTTCCAGAAAAAAAAACATTTAGAAGGTGTGGACTCCACTTATTTCAAATCTATGTAGCGACAATGATTTGTGTAAGTTTCAGTTTCTCTCTCTCTTTCTCTGTACGTAAATATAATGGATTGATTTTTTGTAAGCTAGAAAAAGTTCTTTGGTTTTTTTTCTATAAAGTTGCAAATGATCCGGTGTTTAATTCGTTATAGAATATGATTTCATTATGGTTGCTTTTAGATTCAGTTCGAGACTTGAGTATTTATGTCACAAAATTGGTTTTTATTTTCTAGTAATAATCAATATATTTTTTTTTTCTTATCAATGCCATGAAATTACTCTTTCTTGTGATTTCAACTGGAAATATGAAAATTGTATCAAATTATGCATAAAGGAAGATATTTCTCATTAACTTGGCAAAATAGTTTTTAAAGTCCTTACAAGATTGCTGATGTGATAGATATTCAAACAATTGTTATCGACAACGGAACTGCTCTATCCAAGGTTAGTTAGAACAAACCACTTGCAATTTTAGTTTTATTCATTGTGTTGCTAGTTGATGGATATTCACACACTTGTTTCTTTAGTTTGGGTTTGCTGGGGATGATGCTCCAAAGACTATTTTCGAAAGTGTAGTTGGTGTTCCTCGTCATACCAGCATCATACTTCATATGGTACAATAAGATGCTTATGTTGGTGACCAGGCTCAGCGTAAAAGTGGTATTTTGGTTCAGAAATATCCCATTAAGCATGGCATGGTAAAAAATTGGGATCATATGGAGAAAATCTACCATCACATATTTTACAATGAACTCTGTGTTGCTCCTGAGGAGCATTTCATTCTTCTGATGGAAGTACCACTTAACCCCAAAGTAAACCGGGAGAAAATGACCGAAATCATGTTTGAGAAATTCAGTGTTCCATCCATGTATGTCGCAATGTAGCCTGTTCTATTTCTGTTACCTAAGGGTCGCCTAATTGGTAAGCAAAAGAGAAGAAATACTGGTTCTCTACTGTTTATTATTAGCTGGTCACTAATTTCATTAAATTTTTTACAACCAGGTATTGTGGTTAGTTTTGGTGATGGTTCGACCCACACTATCCCCATTTATGACGGACATGCACTTCCTAACGCTATCTCATGGTTAGGTATTGGTGGTCATATTGGTGGTCTTGATCTTACAGATTATTTATAGGAGCTTATCAAAGAATGTTTTGTATGTAACGTAGCGATAGAACAAAATATTACAAGGAGTATAAAGGAGACAATTACTTATGTTGCACTGGATTTTCAACAGGAGATTAAGAAGGCAAAAATCAGATTCGCAGTTGACAAGGGCTTTGAGCTTCCTGATGGACGATTCTTTTACATTGGTGCTGGGGGTTCCAATGTCCTAAAGTCCTATTTCAGCCATCATTGGTCCGGAAGGGACCAAGAGGAATCATGAAAAAGTCTACAATTTAAGCATGAAAAGTGATGTAGATATTAGGAATGATTGATTTGAAAACACTGTGCTTAGTGGTGGCTCATCTATGTTTTTTGGTATAGTAGAATGTATGAGCAACGAAATCACTACTCTTATTCCAAGGGACACGAAGATCGAGGTGATTGCACCACCTGAGAGAAAGTATAGCACCTGAATAGGAGGATCAATTCTAGCTTCCCTCAATACTTTAAAAAGAGTTAGTTTCTCGTTGATTTATTTGACTAATCAATCTTTCAAGTCTAAGTCTCGAATGACTTGTTCTATGAATGTCTTCTTTTTGATTTCTTATAAGCTAAAGGGATTCAACACTAATAACTTCATCCTATGCAAATCTTGATAACAAAGGACGAGTGCGATGAATATGGTGCCTCAATTGTCCATAAGAGGTGTTTTTAAGCTTTTGTGAGAACTTAAAATCATCTTCAGCTAGTTCAGGGACCAGCAGCATAAAGATTGAGCATTTTGTTTTTGGTTTTCCTTGCTTGTCTTGGCTTCTTTTCTATGTAAATTAGCTAGTATACAGAAAACTGATAATAACATAACTTAGATTTTTAAGAAACAATTACGAACTTGGTATTGGAGTACAACTAGGTGAGAACTAGCTTGGGAGGGATCCTGTAGAGGTAAGGTTTTCTGTCGATAAAGGTCAATGTCAAAACTCCATCACCACAAAGGTGAACGCCTGAGTGAATCTCTTGAGAACCAAGCTAACTCCATAAGGGCTTGTGGTCTAATAGTAGTGAATGAGACTGATTCAGTTCTAAATATTAGGCCGAGTAAAATATTAGAGTGTTTTATTTCAGATCCATACCAAATTACTATATGTTAAAAAGGACTAGAAGTTAGAAAGAACGGTTTATCAAATTGTTATGTTGTATCTCTATTTCCTCATCACTTTTCATTGATCAGTTCTGCATCTCATCCCTTTTGTTTTATCTTTGTTCTTCAATTCCCCTTTCAGTTATTAAATTCCTTTGTGATTCCAATTAATATGGCTATACTAACAATTTAACCTAATTAGCTGGAATTAAGAATCATCAAGCACTATGTCGACATTTGGTGATGATGGAGAAAACTATAACAGTTCAAGGTAAAAGCTCCAGACTCTTCATCCACGAGTGATCTTGTAGACTTGACCATCACAACTACAAGTGGTTAGGGAATGAACAAATAAATTCTACCAAGTTAAACCTTCTCTAAAATTCATAATTCTGAATTGTAGTGTCGCCCAAAAAATTGCTCAACTTTTTTAGCTCAGGATAGGCATTGAGGGACTTCAAATCCACGTAATGACTTTCAAGAATGAACAAGTAATTAAGAATCGGGTCTAAAATTTTGAGGAGTTGGTTATCATTACAACCCGTAAGCTTCAATGTAGAGAGCAATGGAGCCACAAGGGCATTATTCTTCGATATTTGATTAAAAATGTATGCCTGGGGTTGATGGTCACAAGATTTAAGAAAGGTGAAGTGTCACAATGCAAATTGAAGGTACTATATGCTATCTTAAAATATCTCAATTGTGATGATGAAGATTTGAACAGGAAAATGTATAAAGGTTTGGGGTGGTGAGTTCATAAATACCTCATCTAGAGACATGAAGCAACCAATGATCAATTCTTAAAATACTCAAAATATCGAGAGCAAACTTGATAATAGGGCCATTGTGCGTTGCAAGAGGATTTTATAGACAATGTTAGGGACTGTGCAAATAATGTGGTGATGTACGTGTTCAAGTCACTTTGAAGTAATTTGAATAATTTCACCATGTCTTTTCTCTACCTAGCTATTATTCAGTTATCTTTATGGCATAATTTTGCAAAGTAAATGGTTGCATCCATTCATTGACACCATTACTTCGCCTCATACATATAAATGACTAAGAAAAAAACATACAGAAATAGAGTAAAAAAGAGGTTTAGTTTTGCCCCCAAACATATTATTTATGCTACATAAAACAAATCAATATTTTCAAGTTTTATTAGAAATAACAAAACAATATTTTTCATACCTTTATCTATTCAAAATAAAAATTCATAAAAATATCAAAAAATAATTTGATCTATACTTAAGATGATCAACTCAATTTGTTAACAGTTCCCAAGCATTCAAGAATTAAAACATTATCAAAAATAGAAATCAAAGCAAGAAATTATAGCAAAAGAGAGAAAAACAAAGATGATTAGCCCTAAGTTATATTTATTTAATAATTCGACAAAATGAAAATTCAAGATTAAAGGGGGAAAACTACTTAGCTCGTCTTTTCTATCAACAATTTGGTTGATTTAGTAGGAAATAGAAATGAAGTTGAGAACTGGGGTAAAGATATGTAATACCAATAATATTTATATTGCTATATGAACTTCTTTTTTTTGTAATCTTTAGTCCTGAATACATAGAATTTAGCAATTAAATTTGACTGTGGTAATCTCTTGTTTAATGTTATTATTTCCTCTAGATTTGATCAAGTCTTTTTATTAATGCTTTCATTAATGAACTATAGAAATTGATATCATTTTTTTTTTTAATAACTCAAACCAATTAAATACATCATCTAAGAGGTTTATATATATATATATATATATGTGTGTGTGTGTGTGTGTGTGTATGTGTGTGTGTGTCCAATTGGACAAGTTACTATTATTAATGATGCAATATTATTGGTATTCACGTAAGTGCTTATATATCAATAAAATACATTATTAAATAGTACAAAAATAATAAATTTTGGTCAAAATTTAAAATTATTACAGCAATTTGAGTAAAGATTCAAATGTATTTCAAAAGTCTTTTTCCCAACTGAGTAGGCCTATTTTGATACTTAAATATAACTCCGAACATGTCTAGTCCCTTAATTTTGATGAAGTACACCACCTTTGATCTAATGTAACTAACAAATGGACTTAATTGACAATGACGATCAAAATAAACTATTCAAATTAAAAAAGGCTAAAACTAATCGATCAATTTTCTAACTGACCAAAAAGCTTACCATTAACTACCTCAGTTGCTTACTATGCCATATTCAATGGTACATTTCAGAGTTAAATGGATGTTCTTACAAGATAGATGTTCAAACACTTGTTACTGATAATGGTGATCTCTCATTTGATGTTATCCCCTCTATATAATTGAAAATTTTCTGAAGGTTTTCTAATTTGTTTTTTTTCATCATATGTCAACAGTGGTGATTATAATTTTAGACATTTCCAATATTTCAAAACTCAATAATTATAATACCTAATTAATGAATTCTATATCCTTAGTATTTTACAAAAACGCCCCAAATTTGCCTATCACATATTTTAGCTAGAAACTAAATTTCCCCCTGCTCTTTTTGATAAGAAGTTACGCATGTCCTAACTCCTAATGTTAGAAATTACCTAATTACAGAAACATTTTTACTATTTACTAGTTCTCTTGATATTTTGAAATAATTTTGAATTGTTTCACTTATAAACAATTTCACATCAAATTTCAAGTTAGATTGATACACCTAGATACATCTATTTTATCTACAAGATACACACTATAATAAAAACACACTCATAGAGATATATATGTCTATCATCATGAGAGAGAGAGAGAGAGAAGTGAGGTGTATGTCAGATACAAGTGTATCACACTATAGATGCATTTGGGATAGTAGATACATTCAAGATATACATGACACATCCAATCAAATATCAAATACATTTCAGATGTATTCCAACCCAATATATAGTGGCATGTTGTCTATATACCTGCACTAAAAAGGAAAAACAATTAAATATATTGATAAGATGTAAACACTAAATTATGCCTTGTATTCAGGGTACACAAAAATGGCGCTTCTAATATTAGATCCTTTTTTTTGGTATTGTATTATCATTTTACAAGTAGCCTTATTGGTTAAGAGAGATTTCTCTTGAAATTTTTATAAGGACTTCATAAAAGACAAGTAAAAGTCACCACTAACATTTTATGTGCTTTTACTAATCTCCTACTACTCCCTCTTTGCGTATGTAGTCCATGTCTCTAATCTTCTATCTTTATAACTTTCATAGAGATTGACTCATTATTAGGGTCACAAGTTGATCCTTATTTGTAGATTGTAACTTGTAGTTTTTGGAAATGTACTGATGACATGGTTTTCCAAAATTATCTTTGAATTCATCGGGTTAAGTTACTGGATGTGGCCTGGGGTTTATATATTATATTGATGTTCTTATGTGTACATTCATTTACGTGTACTATAAATATAATTATTCAATTATCAACTCAATTATATTGATGTAGGTAATTCTCATCATGCATATGCGTAGAAACTAATTTAGGACATGCCTAAGATTGTGAGTCCTTTAATTTCTTCTTCATTTTCATATGTGGAAATAATGTGGCAAAATAAATAAGTCTAGTTACATCCCACAATTTCACAGATGGATGAAGATATATTCTTTTTGCACATAACCATTTTTTCCTTTTTGGTATTTCAACTTTTTATTCTCCCTAATGGGATCCTACAATTTCTCATTAAGCAAGGTCGACCGTGGAGAGGCGAAAGTAGTCCCGAGGAGAATACAAAAAGCTGGAGCAGAAGAAAAGCTTCATTAGTTAACTCACCTGAATGAAAATTAAGATAGGGAATCATCATAGAAGATGTTAGATTCACCAGTTTTGGTGATTAGTGTAGCGATACAAAATTTCCAACGACTCTTATATTTAGACTCCATCATATTTTTTGGGCCTCTATTCTTATGGTTCATAGGATTTAAATACTATGTCGTATTTTAGCTTCGTTCCTTTGTGGTGCAATTCAAATTGAGTGTTTGAACTTGCAGTTTTGAGTTACTGATTCTTTGGGTGATAAATAACTCTACCTTTCGCATGTGTAGGATTTTCTCGTTGAGGTATTTATTTATTTATTTTCCCTGTTAGAGTAATCTCAGTTTTCAAATATATCTAACTGTTTGATTTTTTCCAATATATGAAGAATTTTTAAATATTCTTTTTGTATATCATGGAGCAACTCCATTAGTCCATTTGAAGCAACAATTAGACTTTATTACCATTGCCTCTATCATCTTCCTGATAGAATGTTATTTTTTGATTTTTACCCCACGGAATAGGACAGAGGTATCATAACATGGTGACCTTCGAGCTTTAGGTGCATATTGCGATACAATTGTATTTTTATTCCTAACATTAGTCATGAATTTAGCTACGTTGCTTTTCATTTGGGCTTTGAATGCGTGGATATTTTTTTCCTTTCTATCGTGGTTATCTATATAAGATTCATAATTTACAAGTTTCTACCAGAGATGAAAGTAGGAGGGCGAGGTTTCAGAACCAGAGATTTGGAAGATGCATTGGTTTTTCAAAGAAAGTACTTTCAAAATAAGATAGTGACAATCATGCGTAGTACTAGGTCTTTCATATTTTGAACGCAGTGTCGGAGCAGACTGCTTGGAATTTGGAAACTCACACTCTTAGAATCGGGCTCTGCGTAATAACTTTTACAATCTGCACTAACAATGTTCATTATTTTCATCTATTAACCACAACAGGACTTCTTTATGTTAATTTTGTTGTCGTAAGATCTGGAAATTTCTCCATATTAGAAAGTTTATTGGTCATTCCATCAACCATGCATACATACTTTCTACCTAATTTCTCAAAATTTAAAGTTTTTAGTAATCTTGTGTAAAAAATTAATGAAATAGTAAATTATTCAAAGTGAAACATGTCGAAAAAATGCTTTCAACAATCAAGAATGAGATCATTATTGCATTTGAAGCTCAAAATAAAGGTAAACTTAGGATTATGACTACAACTCAATGCTAGAGTTGTAAGGAATAGTCATATTGCTAGTAATTGTAGCAAGAAGTTTCTTTATCATTTAAAGCAACGTAGAAACCTTATCAGAGATTGTCTCAAATATTCTCAAAATGGTAGGTCAAATCTTTTTAATTTTTAATGCATGTTGAATAAAATGTGTTTGCTTCTTCTTTAATTTCTTCTCATTTTTTTTCTTTTGAAATCTGATTAATTTCCTGAATGATGAGATCTTTAGATTATTCATCATATTTATTCAAATCTTTAAAACAAACATGATTATATTTGAGAAAGGGTGATTGATTAATATGTTAGAGATGGATGATTGGATTAGATCAAATCATGATTTATTGTCATGTAAACTGAGAATGATAAAAAGTTTGTGTGGACTAAATAAGAGTGGATGTTATATTTTATTGATCCAATATTAATAGAATGATTATCAATGCTACCAATGATTGGTGTGGACAAACAAATTTAGGACGTCACTGAGAAAATATCTCTCAATTGTGGTTGGTGAAGTTTGGCTCTATGATCGGCATAACTTGTCATTGTCTGTTGGAAGGTGGTTCTGTGATCAACAAATCTACCAGTGTTCGCTCCATTTGTTAGCTTTATGTCTTTTAACATTACGGTAAAATAAATGAATAGATTTAGATAAGAAGAACCTTTTGAGTCCACATATATGGACAATGTCTCATTGAATTTATTTGTGAAAATTTTCAAGTTCTACTCTAATTGGTCTCTTGATCATATGATGCACAAACAATGACAGAATTTTGAGTGTTTGATTTGAGAATGAAATATTAATCAAGAAATCTATTACTGCACTACATTTTTTATGATCTCTTGATCATACTACCTTTTTATGATATAACCTAGCCCGATTTGACTCCTTCACAAATCAAACAATTATAAAAGTATTGATGTGATATTTCACAATAAATTAAATTCTAACAAATATTGACAAATGATGATGCAGGTTATTATAATGACTTATTAGAACTATAACTGAAGAATCTACTAAAAAGTTATTAAATTTAAGCATAGAAGAGGTTGGAGTAAATCAAAATTTTTATTCTATAGTTCCAAAATTAAAAAAGGCAATCGGGCTCCAGCGTGCAAACCAAGCGATACATAGCATTTTTATCGTAGTGAGTTGTGATCCTTATTTTTGTGTTCTTAATTTTGACTTATTTTAAGTGTTCTATACCATTTTAAGTCATTTACTAGTCAATTTTTAGAAATATATGATTTTTTTATCACACGAGATGCACGTACCACGCACAAGATGCCGTAGAGCATATATTCCATCTTTACTCCAAAAATTTTCCCTATATATGATTACTTATCCCAAAAATTACATACTCACAACAAAAAGTGGTTAACAAATGTACTTATTTTATACTTTTAAGTGAAGTTATAAAGAGAAATGAATACCACAAGCTCCAGTTTGAATAATTGGTTAATTTAGTAAATTTTCACACAAAATTACTTACAACTTTAAAGTTTTGAGGAAGTAGGTAAAACGTATGTAGGAAAGGTTGATCAAATTATCAATGAACTTTCTCATTGAGAGAAATTTGATAATCAAGCAATAAAACAGTTAACAAAAAGTAATGTTGTTGTGGTTAATAAATGAAAATAATGAACAATGTTAGTGCAAATTCTGAAAGTTATTACAAAGATACTGATTCTAAGAGTGTGCGTTAACAAATTCTAGCGGTTTACTCCGACGCTACATTCTTAATATGAAAGACCTAGTACTACGCTTTATCGTCACTATCGTATTTTGGAAGTACTTCATTTCATAATCAATGCATCTTTTGAATCTCTGCTTCCTGCAACTCGCCCTTCTTCTTTCCTATTTTTTTGTAGGAACTTGTATATCATGATTCCTACACATATAATCACTATAGCAGGCAAAACGATTACCCACATATTCAAGACACAAATGAGAGGCAAGGTAGTTAAATTCATGAGTAATATCATTAAATAGTCATAAAAAATAAAGTTGCTTCGCAACATGCACCTAATGCTCGAAGATCACTAAGGTATAATACCTCTTTCCAATCCCATGCATTAGAAAGTAAAGAATATCATCCTATCAGGAGTATGAGGATGCTAGAGGCAATGAAAATGCAATCGTATTATTGCTTTAGAATCAAATTTCTCTATTATATAGAAAAAAGGACATTTGTATATATCATAAGAAACTAGAAAATCATATATGTAAAGCCCTGAGCCTACACTCTAGGTGTCTCACCACTAACTCTGGAGATCAAAACGAATCAATGAAGCGCTGCGTGTTAATTCAGTTTATCTGCGTCAGCATCATAAAATGATACAGGCCAGCTAGAATCAGTACATTGAATGTACGATTATGTGAGTTGGAATGCTAAACAATGACTTAAGCTGTATGGGAAAAAGATGAACTTACATTGACTCTGCTCAATTCGAGACTTACTCTCCTAAATGAATATATAAAAATCAATTTAAAACACATGTGATACATATAAAGTTTGTAAAAGAGTAAAGTAACACAGTTCATGAAAGAAAATGCATTACAAACTCAACTTTACTTATATATGAAGTAATGTAGTTCTGTGGGAGTTTCTCTATCCGATTACCACCATTATGATCCTAAGTGGTGATACAACGTCTCGCCCATGCTGCTAGAACCGTCCTATAATTTGTTGTGGCATAGAACATCCTCAACGTTGTGGATCCACTGGCTAACCTCACGTTATAATCTAAAAAGTATAACCCGTTAATACCCATGATAACTACATGGTTTACATGGAGACTTGAGTTAATATGAACTCTCTTACTCATATCGATGCTCAATACTAATCCAAAAATATACTTTAGGTCATGCTTTTAAAATATTGTCTTTCTTCATTAATTGAGATAATTTTCTAAACCCTTTTTAGCTTTCAAAAGTCCTCTTCAAATCAATGTTCTCTTTTTTATTTCTCAAAAGTCTTTTGAAAATATTAATTCCTCTTCAACTTAAATGTGAAAACGTTTATAAACTTTTAGGGAGTATTTAGTTCCCTTATAACTTATGAGAAATGAACTCAGCTCTTACCCTTTGCTTAACTTAAAACTTTACTCTTAGAGAAACTTAGTTCCCTTATATCTTTTGAGAACTTAACGCAACTTTTTTAGTCTTTGTTCGACTCAATGTTTGAACCATAAAACAAAGTTAAAATGTTTGTTTACGACTCTTGAATGCTTTAGGAACTTACTTTGACTTGCTTCTTAACTTTTAGACTTCACCTTTAACTTCTTTGACTTTGATCTTAACTTCCCTTTAATTGGATTTGGATTAAAGGATCATGATCACATGTTTATGGATGATTTCATGATGTTTAAATGTACTTTAGAGTGTTGGAATCAACTAGGAATTACATAGTAACTCGTACATAAAAATAGGGGAAATGGGGTCTCAAGGTGACCTTGCCGCTCTAAGAGGAGCGGATCGCTAAAGCCTGACGGACATACTCTGGTCTGAGGCGCTATGGCTGGAGCGGTGTGCCAAGGCATGTCATATAGAGCCTGCTCTGAGGGACTCTAACAGGCGCGGTGCTCCCGGGTATTCAGACGGGATTATTACTAACTTTTCTTCTATGATTTTCAACTCTAAACCTTCTAAACTCTTATGGATATTTCTCCAAACACTTAGGATCACTAAGTACCTCAATACCAATAGATTGGACTCATAAATAAGCCCAAAAAAACAAATCAAAACAACTAAAGATATGTAACAACCCAACAATAAGAATTCGATAATTGTTCATTAAGAACTGCAAATTTTCTTCGTTCAATCTAATCAAACTCACTGAATGAAACATGTTGGTGTGTGGGTAGAACGAACCCAACAAAGAAAGAGCTCACATGCCTCGATAGGGTTAGCCCCGACGAATTCCTCTAGAATCTCTTGGCGTTCTTGGTGAAATCTTACTACTTTCTTCCTTCTCCTTCTTCTCTTCTCTTTTCTCCAAAACCCTAAGCGTAAAAGGTATTTTCTAAGCTGAACTATAACTTATTTTTACCCCAATTAGACCCTCAAACAAATTAGGAAATAGTATGGTAAAAGACTACATTACTCTTACAAAATCCGGATTGGACTTTCCTCATTGCCACAATCCAACTTCCGAAAGGCATATCTCCCTCATACGACATCGGAAATGCGCAAACTCGGTGCCGTTGGAAAGATATCACGAAGGGCTTAAAACCATATGAATAAAACACACTAAATCCTCCTAAGCTGGGAGATATGACCGTTTTAAATTGGCCAAAAATTCACTTTTATACTTAGGAAATTATCTAGATATCCCTATTTATTTCGAAAACGGACTATTCTTTGTTCTTAGCTTATTATTAGTTAATTCAAGTTACGAGATGTTACAAGATATATATGAAAAATGAGAATAGTCTGACTAGGAAAATAAATAAATTATCAAATACCTCATAGACAAAATCCTACACATGCAAAAAATAGTTATTCGACGCTCAAATAATTTATAACTCAAAACTGTAAGTTGAGCCACTCCAACTTGAAATGTATCACAAACAATATTAGAAATGCGATATGTATTTAAATCTTATGATTTGTAAAAAGTAAAGACCCAAATATATGATTGATTTCTAAATCTAAGAGTTGGAAAATTTTTGTCGCTACATTAATGACCAAAGTTGGTGAGTGTAGCAACTTATGTGAGCTAACTGTTGAAGTACTTTTTTTGCTCCAGATTTTGTATCCTCCTCAATACTACTTATGCCTCCTCCGCGATCCATCTTGCATAATGAGAAATTGTGATATCTCATTAAGATGAATCCATAGTAGAAATATTGAAACATAAAAAATGTCATATATAAAAAGACTCCACCTCCATCCATCTATGATATTGGGGATTCAACTAGATTTATTTATTTTGACACATTATTTCGACATATGAGAATGTAAAAGAAATTGAAGGACGCACAATCTTGGGCATGTCTTAAACTAGTTTCTAGGCATATTCATGATGAGAATTACCTACACCAATATTGATTGATATGGTAAATTGAATAATGATACTTAAAGTACATGAAAATGAATAAGAATATAGGAATACAAACCTGATATAGAAACTCACGCCACTTGTAATTACTAACTCGATGAATACAAAGATAATACTGGGAAACCAAGTCGTCAGTACACTTTCTAAAAATATAAATATCAAATAACAAATAAGGACCGAATAACGACCCCAAGAATGGGCCAAGATATATGAAGTCCATAGATATTGAAGAGAAAGAGTGGCACTACATTTGCAATGAACTGTAGTAGCAAACTAGTAAAAGTACATAAATTGTTATTGGTGAGTTTTACTTGTCTATTGTAAAGTTCTCACGAAATTTTTATACTACATTTTTATGATCTCTTGATCATACTCAATTTTTTAATCTATCATATCCCAATTTGACTCCTTTATAAATGAAGCAATTAAGAAATTAGTAATATATATATTTAACAATGAAGAAAATTCTACCAAGGATTGACAATGTTATGGAAATGTAGGAATTTTGTGCATTCAAAGGATAAATCAGGACTTGACTGTTGAGTACCACAATGACAACGGTGCTATGGTTCCTCTACGTGTTCACACTATTTTGATCTCCACTCAGCATGATGAGATTGTTACTAATGATGAAATCACTCGTGATCACAAGGAGCATGTCATCAAGCATGTGATCCCCGAGAAATATCTTGATGAGAAGACAATTTTCCACCTTAACCCTTCAGGCCGTTTGTCATTAGTGGACCTCACGGTGATGCTGGTCTCACTAACTTTTTAAAGACAAAATGGTCAGATGGACCATTATACTTGTCTCAGTTTGTATTTTGAACCCTTCTAGTTACTCCGTTATAATTTGGACCCTTAAACTCAATAAAACACAATTTAACCAATTCCCCAGACCATTGACCAAGATTATGTGTCTTTAAGATGTCTGATTTTGCAAAAGTGTGTGACTTCACGCACCTTAAGGCGAGTCAATAACTTCTTTAGGTTAAAAAAGATATTAAAAAATACTTATTTAAAAAACAATTAATTAAATTTTTTTTCTTCTTCCCCACTTCCCCTTGCTTTTTTCTGTTTTCACTTCGGACCAAATATGTTTTCCTTCTCCACGATTTACCAACACCGAAGATCAACGAATGATTCACCGGCCAAAAGTGGTCATCGAGACCATTGAATGGCAGTTGCATAAGAGAGACGAGCAATGTGGTGGAGAAGATTTATTTGTGCTAGATCTGGTGGTGCGATGGCTTAGGTTGTTTTTGTGTAGGTTGGAGGAGGAAAGAAAAACTACGATGACAGCGATGACTTTGTCGGCGACGACAGCGTCCTTTTCTTTTTCTCTTTCTTCTATGAAGACTCCAAAAATGCTCCCAATTTATTTTTCATAATTTGTAAATTTCTATTTAATTTCATTTGAATAAAACGATGCCTTCTCTTTCTTATGACAAAATGAAGAAGAAAAATGCGAGGATATGGAGATGGTTGAGTTTTTATAGTGATTGTGGGTATGGGGCGGTGGAGCAAAGGTGAGAGAAAGAATAATTTTATTTTATTTTATAAAATATAAAATTTATTGATTATGTCTTTCATTTAATATTTAATTAAGAATTAAAACGTAATTACGAAAAAAAATTATGACTTGGCATTTGTAATATCTCGTAAACCTAAATAGCTATGATTAAACAAAGAAATTAAGAATAATTATTTTTGGAAATAATAGGAAGAATCTGGAAAAATTCCAAAGTTCATAAGTGAGTTTTTGGTCATTTACAAACGGCAATAACTTCTATCATAGGATGAGTTAGGGTCAGTTCTTTATATGGTTAGGGAAAGTTAAATCCGGATTTTTGTAAGGGTAATGTATTCTTTTCACCCTACTATTTTCCAATTTGTTTTAAGAATTTATTAGGGGTAAATTAAGCCTTAAGTTAGTTTTGAAAAGATTGAAAATACGATTAGGGCTTGGGAGAAAAGAGAAGAGAAGAAGGAGAAAGGAGAAAAGAGCAAGATTTTGCCAAGAATGCCAAGATCTTTAAGTGAAATCAGTCGAGGGTGATTCCTTTACGACATGTAAGATGTTTCCGTGTTGGGTCAGCAACAAACACTACCATATTTTATTTTAGTGCAATTAGAGTAAATTGGTGAACATTGAAGTTCTTGATGTAAAACCGTTGAATTCATGTTGGTTGAGTTGTAGTCTACCTTCGGTTGTTTGATTCATAATTTCAAGCTATTTTATGAGTCCAAACTATTGGGTATTGATAATTTTAGTAATCCTATGTATTTTGGGGGGATCCATGGATGTTTAGAAGGTTTTAAATTGAAAATCGGAGAAGAAACATTGAAAATCCCGTCTGACAAGCCTTGGGGTGCGCGCCTGCTAGAGCCTTTCAGGGCAGGCTCTGTCTTACAGAGCCTGGCACGCTGCGCCAGCCAGATCCTCTTAGGACAGTCTGTTTCCGTCAGGTTGTGGCGCCACACACCTCCCAGAGCGCCAGGGTCACCCAGAGATCTCTTTTCGCCCCATCTTTTCGTACTAGTTCCTAAGTGATGTGCCTATAATTCCTAGTTTATTCCAACATTCTAAGATAATTCTAAACATCATTAAATCATCCATACATATGTGATCATTGTCCTTGAAACCATAATCCAATTCAAGGAAAGTTAAGATTAGAGTCAAAGAAGTTAAGAGTCAATTTTAAAAGTTAAGAAGTAACTCAAAGTGAGTTCGTAGAGTTTTCAAGAGTCTTTTATAAACATTTTTAATTGTTTTAGGCTCAAGCTACAAGTTGAGAATTGAGTAAATAATTGATTCTAAGTCTCAAAAGTTATAAGAGAACTAAGTAGTCCCTAAGAGTATAAATGTTTTTACATTTTGAGAAAGAAAGGAAACTAGACTTCCACAGAGTCTTTGACTAGTTTAAAAAAGAGGAACTATGATTTCCAAGAGAAGCTTTGAAAGCTATGTTTGATCAATTACCTAAAACCAAAGATGAAGTTGTTTACAAACATATGAGCTAAGTATTTTGGGATTATTATTTGAGAACCGATGTAGGCACGTAAATCCATATCAACTCCAGTCTCCATAAACCATGTAGCCAAAATGGACACATAAAAGATCATATTTTTTAGATGATTCCTTAGTACATTTTTAGCATAGACTAGTGGATCCACTTAGTAGTTCAGGTTGTACTTCGATGGTAAGGTATAAGGCGGTCCTCTTGTAACGTGAGGTACAATATTATACCATCGCTTAGACTCATAATGATGGATGTCAGTTAGAGAATCTCCCACTTAAACTATATTACCTTCATATATAAGTAAATTTGAATTTATTATTTAATTTCCTTTAATCAAATAAGTTTTTACACTATTTTACAACCTTTATATATATATTACATGTGTCTTTACTGCTTTATATTGAGTTATGACTTCTTGAGTTGAACAGAGCCACGGTAAGTTCATTCTTAATGCTTTCAAGCTTATTAGTTGTCGTTTAGCATTCCAACTCGCATACTCGAACAATCAATATAGTGATTCCAGTTGGCCTGCATCGTCTTATGATGCAGACGAAGGTAAATAGGATCAACTTCCAGTGCCTCGTTGATCCATATAGAACATTCAGAGTTAGTGGTGAGCCTCCTTGTATTCCAGAGAACTCTTTAATTGATTTTTATATTTCTTTCATAGAATGTTGTGGTGTTTGTCCAACATTCACAGTAGTATAAGTATAGCCTTCAGAAAAAATATAGTTAGAAAGTCAGTTTCAGGTCTCCATTATATATATATATATATATATATATATAGATATATGGTTTTGAGACTTAAGTGTCATTTTGGCCAAGACTATTATTTAAAGTATTTCTCATGGAAATGTTCCAGCTTTACAATTTAGTTAAGTGAAGCCTTCCGCTGAGTAAAGTAAGCCAGGACAAGGGGTCTCTCAAGGACTACAATGGTCATTGGGTTCCGGCCATGTCCAGGGTGTAGGCTCTGGGTGTTACAAACTTTGTATTAGAGAACATAGTTCAAGAGTCCCAGGGAGTCTATGAAGCCGTGTGTGCTGTTTGATTCTTAGTCATCGGTGTGAAGCGTGCATATCTATGAAAAGAAGGCTGTGACATTTAGGAATTTATTCACATCTTTTTTATTCTTTTCGTGCGTTTAAGGTTATCTCTTAAAAATTCCCTGTAATTTGTGCTTGCATGTATTTTAGATCGTCATGCCTCCACGAAGAGCAGTCGGAGGTTGAGTAGTCATGAGAAATGTTGAGGAACCAGAGGTAATTAATGCACTTGATGTAATACCTTAAGTGGAAGTTACCAATGCTCAGTATCGTGATGCTATTCGGATGTTGAGTCAAGTTGTTAAACAATCAAGTCGTGCAACAAAGAGGAGCTCGACAAGAAGGGGTTGATTCTTCGAATA
>JAKWJD010001758.1:37588641-37688641 GCA_027705065.1 Solanum peruvianum
CATATATCCAAACCATAATGATTTTATCACATCTTGACTCATTTTCTTATACAATGGTCGAGCATTCACGATATATATTACAAGTCACATTCTCTTCAAGAAATGGACTAATCATTTATATGAATTCATAAATTTGGATTATAAGCACATTGTCATGGCTTTAAAACTCTCATATTTCCATGACACAACTCAACATCATTTTGAAAGATCAAGTGTACCATTACTTTATCTTCTTGTGTTTTATGCAGGATTTATAAACTTGTCAAATTATTGGGTCGGCAATATTCACAAGTCTAATCACCTCTCATACCATTTTGATAATAAAAATTGCATTCATATTTTGAGGACTATCTGAAGAACCCATAGTATTATTCCTTTTATAATTACCACATTGATGACTATTATAATTTCATCCCTTCACGTCCTTTTATATATCGTTAATCATTTGTCATCTTTCAGAATAATTATTACTTCTACCATATTCATACGATAAAATGGAGCAAGTCAACATGTGAATTTCAAAGTTATCATATGTTGCTACTACATTCTTTTCAAGGAATGGAGCAAATTCAATGGTGCAAATTTCATTTCATCAAAAATAAATTATTTTTCCTTAGTTTCATTTTATCATCACTATAGTTCATTAACTCAAAGTCAATGTCATACCCATATAAGGCATGTCACGCCATCATTCTATGAGACTTGAACTCAATCATGATGCATCAAAACTCAAATTGATGTCTTACCCTCTTGGTGCCATAGAACATAAATCTACCATCTTACTCTCAAACATTTTTCATTATGGTGCATTCGGACTTTAACCTGATGGCTTACCCTTTTGGTGCGATGAGACTTGAATTCACTGTCTTACCCTTAACCAATGGTATAGTAGACTGAAGCACAACATGACTCACCCACTGAGTCTTTCAAAACAATCAAAATAATATTCAAACTGATGCTATTAAAATTTTATACTTTCTTCCATTTAAAATGTTTTGTATAGCATGTCATTTTCAACCAATATTAGGATATGTCTTTGGTTCCGGATAATTGTTAGTGACTGAATACTATTGTACTCTAAATCATAAAAATATTTTAGAAAATATATACTTGATTTTAATCATATAATACCTTGATTCTCATAACGAGATCAACCAAAACATGAGTTAAAGAAAAACTAAAACTCAATCTCAATTGTCTAGAGTCTCATGGTGATAACGTGTTATAAAATCAAGCTCAAAGCAATATAAGTTTAAAGAGAAGAAGAAGACAAGAAGTATAAGATGGAGGAGAGAACTTTTCTTCTTATTCAAGTGTGTTCTACAAAAGGTGAATGATATATCTATTTATGGAGTTGAGATATCACCCCAAGCCACCATGATAAATACCCTATTAGTAGATATATAGTTATCCAAATGGTTCTTATCACCTTGGAAACATGTATACATGAATACAATTAAGTCTTGAATATATCTAAAGGACAATCCACACAATTTAATGGATTTATAACAAAATACTATAAATTGTGCAGGTTAGGCAACAATTATTGAACTTATTAAATTAAAGGAATCAATTAAAACTTTTAATCAATTTTTGTGTTTGCATTGTTAAGAAATAAATAGTTAGTCTCTTTAGACTTTAATTAGGAGGCTAAAAATTCCTATTAAATTTTATGTGACATAAATATAAATATGAAACAAATTAAAGAGGAGGAATCATTATGCTCTGATAGATGAGAAAATAGTTTACTTCTCTTCATCTATCGTTCTTTGAGATTTACCTGCAAATCTTATACGATTTTCCATCTTAATAAGCTTTTTCAAGTAATGACTGATTACACCGCGAAACATTAGGTTAATTTAATTTGAATTGTTCTCATGTATTATGATTCTTTTGTCTCTTGGTTTGGAGTTATTTTTCTACCTCGACTATTCTGACTTGATAGATTACAGATTATAGTTGTTTGTAACAAGAAAGTATACTTTTCTTAATAATTTGTTTTCTTTTATTATCACATATTATTATAAATTTATCATTTGTACGAGTTGATTATTTAGTACCTACCATATAGTTTAAATTTTGAATTTGTGGCAACTGTAATCTTATTTTATATATCAGGACAAGTCTTGTAGGATGCTAGAACGTAATCAAATTCACCAATTCTCTCTCGAGATTTGCTCATATCAATAATCTTTTTTGTCCATCTATCCTTTGCTGTTTAATTTAAAGAAAATTATTTTGAAGCTCAATCATAATTTTTTATATGACTTAACTTATCAATATTCGACGGGTGTGTGTACCCAGAAATTAGTATGTTATAAAAGTGGAAATAAAAAAAATTAAAAGTGAAATACCAAAATAACCCTATATAATTGAGTTATTCCAATAATAACATTATAATAAGTTACATTTTAAAATTAATTAGTTGTAATTTCTTTTCCTGCATTTTAGTTACTTACTCCTCAATCCATCATTTTTCTAGCATACGTATATTTACATTTTAATAATCAAATGCATCCATATTTTAGTGATTCTCATTCACTAAAGGTGTGAACAAATAGAAGTTCAATAGATACTAATCATGCCTAATAAATAATAATTAGGACATGTTACAAGAATGGTAATAATGGTCCTTGTTTTTGCTTTATATAATGCTAATTGTTCTACTGAAATCTGTTACTCCTCCTATCCATTTCATATTTTTTAAATTGTTGAAGTTTTTCACATTGTTTAAGAAAAAAAGATTAAGACATAAATTATGCCTAATTTCCATTTTTATCCTTATTAATTATTATAAAATTTATAATTAAAATAACTAATCATTAATTAATAGCTAATTATAATACTAACTCATGAATGATAAAATTGAAAGAACATTCTAAAAGTAATCTAAAATTAAACAACCAAGTTAATTTGAAAAATAAAAAATGTCTCAACTATTGGATGAAACAAACATGTATGTGTAACGACCTGTTTAGTCGTTTTGAGCAGCAGATTTTATTTTTGAAAAAACTGTCTGAGTCGACGGAACCCACGACGGACCGTCATGGGCACGACGGACCGTCGAGGGGGTCTCGTTCCAAAACACTTAGAATTCTGAAATTTGGATACTGAAATCAACTATCTGAACTTCGCGACGAAATGGCAGGACGGACCGTCACAGGCATTACGGGCCGTCACAGACCCTTAGTAAAAATTTAGTCTCTGAACTCTGTGACGGAAGCAGCAGGACGCACCGTCGCAGGAATGACGGGCCTTCACAGGCTGCGTAATCCCAGGCTAGGTCGGATTTCTGTTAAATGTTTTAAGGGGCGTTTTGGACTATTCCTGCTATAATTATAAATTTAGTGGGTTAATGTTAATAATTTAACTACTTGGGGGTTAAAGGAGATAACCTTGAATTAATTAATGGGTTAATTCATCATCTTGTATACTTAATTATATTCTAATTACGGTAAAAGAAGGAGGGTTTGAATAAGAAAAATAGAAAGAACAAGAGAGGGAGAATCGATCGAGAGAAAGAAACGAAGAGGATAGCAAAGCTTGGGGAATTGCTTGCTTGATCACGAATCTTCGGTGGAGGTAGGTTATGGTTTATGCTATTCGTAGTAAACTCTTAATAGCGAATGATATGTATTGGGTAGTATTGTAAACCCTTCTATATGCTTAATTGTATGCTTGCATGAATGTGATTATATAATTGTGATAAAATAAGCATGATGAAGCTATTGAATCCTAAATCTTGAAAAACCCTAATCTACTTTGTTAATGATGATGCCTTGGTATAAAAGAAGGCTTGATGAACGAAAGTAGTGAGATTAGGGGATCGGGTGTCACGTTCCGACACCAGGATAGTAATAGAGGATCGGGTGCCACGTTCCGGTACCAGGATAGTATATGAGGATCGGAGTGTCACGTTCCCACACCAGGATAGTATATGGATCGGGTGCCACGTTCCGGTACCAGGATAGAATGAGGATCGGAGTGCCACGTTCCGGCACCAGGATAGAATATGGATCGGGTGTCACGTTCCGACACCAGGATAGAATGAGGATCGGAGTGCCACGTTCCGGCACAAGGATAGAAAATGGATCGGGCGTCACGTTTCGACACCAGGATAGTATATGAGGATCGGAGTGTCACGTTCCGACACCAGGATAGTATATGGAGCGGAGTGTCACGTACCGACACGAGAGAAATAAAGATAATAAATCTTAAAAGATGTTAATATACTCAATTTAATGAACCTATTTCCCAAATGAGTATGGTATTGAGGCTTGAGTCCTTATGTGTGGTACTTGGCGTTACTTATTATGATTTCAGAACTTGATATTGCTATCTTTTGAGTATTGTAGTTGGATTTTATGATATTCTCTGATATATAATGTTTTCTATTTTGAGTTGGCCGATGATACCTACTCAGTACCTGTGTTTTGTACTGACCCCTACTTGTATGTTTCTTTCTTTGCTATTGTGGTACCGTCGTCTTCAACTCAACCGCAACTCTATCCAGTCTTCATTGCACCAGATTTCAGGGTGAGCTATTGCTTCTAGCTTGGACTGGATCTTCCTCTTCAAGTCTTGATGCCTTGAACTTCCGGCATGGACTAGCTTTTTATTTATTTTAGCTTCTTAGATACTCTTAGATTAGTAATTTGAGGATAGATGTTCTTATGATGATGACTTCCAGATTTTGGAAATAATAGATGTTGAGTTTTTATGAAGTTATTGAATTGATTTTTATTAATGAGTTTAACTCTTCCGCATTGTATTTTGTTATTATGTTTGAAATGTTGGGGTTAGATTGGTTGGTTCGCTCACATAGCAGGATAAGTGTGGGTGCCACTCGCGGCTCAGTTTTGGGTCGTGACAAACTTGGTATCAGAGCATTAGGTTCGTTGGTCTCATCACACAAGAACGAGTCTAGTAGAGTCTTAAGGAACGGTAGGGGGACGCCTTTACTTTTATTTGAGAGGCTATAAGACTTTAGGAAAATTCCATTCTTTCTTTCTTTCTTTCGTGCTATTACTTGGATCCAATTGGTATCTAGGTGATACAAAATTGGTATCTGACCATCTTCACTCTATTTCGCAGATGGTTAGAACTAGAGCAACGACTGCACCAACACCAACACCGGCAAGACAGGATGCGTCTGAGCCAGCCACTGGGGCTGTAGCTCGGAGAGGAGCAGTGGCAAGAGGCCGTGGTAGAGGTCGTGGGAGGACATCCTCTAGAGGCAGAGGACAAGCACCTAGCCCAACTAGTACTAGGGCGGTGACTCCTTCACCGACTGAGGAAGTGATAAGAGAGGGTGAGGAAGGAGAGAATGAACAAGTGCAGAATGAGGAATTATCACCCCAACCTACCCCAGAGATGATTAATCAGGTTCTTGCTTATCTTAGCGGGTTATCTGATCAAGGCCAGACACCTCCAGTGTTTTCTGCACCAGCACCTCAGGTTCCGGAAGTACGACAGGCCGCTGCTGAGGCTCCCCGCATGGATGCCTCATTTGAAATAGGCATGTTTCCTCGTTTGACTACAGGGCCTATAATGACAAACGATCAGCATGAACTTTTCAGTAAGTTCTTGAAATTGAAACCTCCAGTCTTCAAGGGTGCTGAATCTGAGGATGCCTACGATTTTCTGGTTGAATTTCCATGAGTTACTACATAAAATGGGAATAGTAGAACGATTTGGCGTTGAGTTTGTAACCTTTCAATTTCAGGGAAATGCCAAAATGTGGTGGCGGTCACATGTTCAGTGTCAACCCGCACATGGGCCACCCATGACTTGGGCGTCATTCTCTAGCTTGTTTATGGAGAAGTATATACCCCGTACTTTGAGGGATAGGAGGAGAGATGAGTTTCTAAGCCTAGAGCAAGGCAGGATGTCGGTTACTGCTTATGAGGCTAGGTTTCATGTACTTTTCAGATATGCCACCCAGCTTTGTTTCAGTCCACAAGAACGGATTCGCCGTTTCGTGAAGGGGTTGAGGTCAGATTTGCGGATTTCAGCCTTACAGGTAGCGGCTACAGCAAAATCCTTTCAGGAAGTGGTAGACTTCGTGATAGAGGTAGAGGGAGTGAAGCCAGATGACTTCACCATGACATCGACATCAAAAAGGTTTCGTAAGGGAGGTGAGTTTAATGGTTCTTACTCCAGAGGGCAGGGTTCAGGAGGTTATCCCGCCCGACCCATTTAGTCTTCACTACAGACTGTAGTTGGGGGTCCACCTCAGACCGGTCAACATTTCTCTGAGGTTGGAGGTTATCCCCAGACTTCGTCATTCTTACAGAGGCCAATGCTTGAATCCAGAGAGTGTTATGGATGTGGGGAGACTGGACATATTAAGAGATATTGTCCAAAACAGAGTTATAGACCCCCAATAGCCAGAGGTAGAGGTGGTCATGGAAGAGGCCGTCATGCTGGAGGACGTGGTGGTCGAGGTAATGGTGGTCACCAAAACGGCCGGGGTGATGGGCAAACTGGAGCCACTACGGCACAACATGGTAGGGGCAACGGACAGACAGGTGATAGGGCCCATTGTTACGCTTTCCCCGGGCGGTCTGAAGGGGAGGCATATGATGTTGTTATCGCAGGTAATCTTTTGGTTTCTGATTGCATGGCTTATGTATTATTTGATCCTTGCTCCACATTTTCATATGTATCTTCCTCATTTGCTACTGGTCTTAATTTACATTGTGAATTGCTTGACATGCCTATTCGTGTTTCTACTCCGGTGGGTGAGTCTGTGATAGTTGAAAAGGTATATAGGTCGTGTCTGGTGACTTTTGTGGGGAGCAATACTCATGTATACTTGGTTATTTTAGAGATGGTGGATTTCGATGTAATTCAGGGTATGACTTGGCTTTCTCCGAATTTGCAATCTTAGATTGCAATGCTAAAACTGTAACGTTGGCCAAGCCTGGGACAGATCCGTTAGTGTGGGAGGGTGACTACACTTCCACTCCAGTACGTATCATCTCCTATCTTCGTGCTAAGAGAATGGTTAGTAAAGGGTGTTTAGCGTTCTTGGCACACCACAGGGATGACACTATCCAAGTACCTTCAATTGAGTCGGTTTTGGTAGTCCGTGAGTTTCTAGATGTGTTCCCTGCAGATCTTCCTGGTATGCCACCGGATAGAGATATTGACTTTTGCATTGATCTGGAACCGGGTACTCGCCCCATTTCCATACCCCCTTATAGAATGGCTCCAGCAGAGTTAAGGGAATTAAAGGCCCAACTTCAAGAGTTGCTAAGTAAAGTTTTCATTAGACCAAGTGCATCCCCTTGGGGTGCCCCGGTGTTATTTGTAAAGAAGAAGGATGGGAGTTTTCGGATGTGCATAGACTACCGGCAGTTGAACGAGGTAACTATTAAGAACAAGTATCCCATTCCTCGCATTGATGACTTGTTCGATCAGTTACAAGGTGCTTGTGTCTTCTCTAAGATTGACTTAAGATCCGGTTATCATCAATTGAAAATACGGGCAACGGATGTGCCAAAGACTGCTTTTCGAACCAGGTATGGGCAGTACGAATTTGTAGCGATGTCTTTTGGTCTTACAAATGCCCCTGCTGCGTTCATGAGCTTGATGAACGGGATTTTTAAGCCATATCTGGATCTCTTTGTGATCGTATTTATTGATGATATACTGATATACTCAAAGAGCAAGAAAGAACATGAGGAGCATTTGAGAATTGTGTTGGAAGTATTAAGGGAGAAAAGGCTTTATGCCAAATTCTCCAAGTGTGAGTTTTGGCTAGATTCAGTGTCCTTCTTGGGGCACGTGGTTTCTAAGGATGGAGTGATGGTGGATCCTTCTAAGACTGAGACAGTGAAGAATTGGGTAAGACCTACTAATGTGTCAGAAATAAGGAGTTTTGTTGGGTTAGCTAGCTACTACCGTCGATTTGTCAAGGGATTCTCTTCTATTGCTTCCCAATTGACGAACTTGACTGAGAATAATGTTCCATTTGTATGGTCGGATGAATGTGAGGAAAGCTTTCAGAAACTCAAGACCTTGCTGACTACTACACCTATCCTTACCTTGCTAGTAGAGGGTAAGAATTTCATTGTTTATTGTGAGGCATCCTATTCTGGTTTGGGTGCAGTGCTAATGCAAGAGAAGAATGTAATTGCTTATGCTTCGAGGCAATTAAAGGTGCACGAACGTAATTATCCGACCCATGATTTGGAGTTGGCTGCGGTAGTGTTTGCATTAAAGCAATGGAGACACTATCTATATGGGGTCAAGCGTGAAGTCTATACGGATCATCGTATCCTACAGTATGTCTTTACTCAGAGGGATTTGAATTTGAGACAAAGGAGGTGGATGGAACTATTGAAGGACTATGATGTTACCATCTTGTATCACCTAGGAAAGGCAAATGTTGTGGCAGACGCCTTAAGTAGGAAAGCAGGGAGCATGGGAAGCCTAGCTCACTTACAGGTTTCCAGACGCCCATTGGCTAGAGAAATGCAAAACTTGGCTAATGACTTTATGAGGCTGGAAGTAAATGAGAAGGGAGGATTTTTGGCCTGTGTGGAGGCAAGATCTTCTTTTCTTGACAAGATCAAGGGAAAACAGTTTGATGATGAGAAACTAAGCCGAATTCGGGATATGGTGTTGCGAGGAGAGGCCATGGAGGCAATAATTGATGAGGAAGGTGTTTTGAGGATTAAGGGAAGGGTATGTGTGCCCCGTGTTGATGATTTGATCCACACTATTCTTACAGAGGCTCATAGTTCCGGATATTCTATACATCCTGGTGCAACCAAGATGTACCGTGACCTAAAGAAACACTTTTGGTGGAGTAGAATGAAGTGCGACATTGTTGATTTTGTTGCCAAATGTCCAAATTGTCAACAAGTAAAGTATGAACACCAGAGGCCCAGAGGAACACTTCAGAGAATGCCCATTCCGGAATGGAAGTGGGAGAGAATTGCAATGGACTTCGTGGTTGGTCTTCCAAAGACATTGGGAAAGTTTGATTCTATTTGGGTAATTGTGGACAGATTAACTAAGTCTGCTCACTTCATTCCGGTCAAGGTGACCTACAATGCGGAGAAGTTAGCCAAACTCTATATCTCCGAAATTGTTCGATTGCATGGAGTTCCACTTTCCATCATATCAGATAGAGGTACGCAATTTACTTCTAAGTTTTGGAGAACATTGCATGCTGAATTAGGTACTAGGTTGGATCTTAGTACTGCATTTCACCCTCAGACCGATGGTCAGTCTGAGCGAACGATTCAAGTGGTGGAGGATATGCTTCGTGCATGTGTGATAAAATTTGGTGGTCATTGGGATAACTTCTTACCCTTAGCGGAGTTTTCATACAATAATAGCTACCACTCAAGTATTGATATTGCTCCATTTGAGGCACTGTATGGGAGGAGATGTAGGTCTTCTATTGGTTGGTTTGATGCCTTTGAGGTTAGACCTTGGGGTACTGACCTTTTGAGGAATTCATTAGAGAAGGTGAAGTCTATTCAAGAAAAGCTTTTAGCGGCTCAAAGTAGGAAAAAAGAATATGCAGATCGGAAGGTTAGAGACTTGCAGTTCATGGAGGGTGAGCAAGTCTTGCTGAAGGTTTCGCCCATGAAAGGGGTGATGGGGTTTGGTAAAAGGGGTAAGCTAATCCCAAGGTATATTGGACCATTTGAAGTACTTAAGCGAGTAGGGGAGGTGGCTTATGAATTAGCCTTGCCTCCAGGACTGTCAGGAGTGCATCCGGTATTTCATGTGTCTATGTTGAAGAGATACCATGGGGATGGAAACTATATCATTCGTTGGGATTCGGTTCTGCTTGATGAGAATTTGTCTTATGAGGAGGAGCCTGTTGCCATTCTAGACAGAGAAATTCGCAAGTTGAGATCAAGGGAGACTGCATCCATCAAAGTTCAATGGAAGAATCGACCAGTTGAAGAGGCCACTTGGAAGAAGGAGACTGATATGCAAGAAAGATACCCACACCTGTTTACAGACTCAGGTACTCCTTTTCGCCCTTGTTTTTCTTCTTGTGATCGTTCGAGGACGAACGATGGGTAAATTGGTATCTATTGTAACGACCTGTTTAGTCGTTTTGAGCAGCAGATTTTATTTTTGGAAAAACTGTCTAGGTCGACGGAACCCACGACGGACCGCCATGGCCACGACGGATCGTCGAGGGGGTCTCGTTCCAAAACACTTAGAATTCTGAAATTTGGGTACTGAAATCAACTCTCTGAACTTCACGACGAAATGGCAGGACGGACCGTCACAGGCATGACGGGCTGTCACAGAACCTTAGTAAAAATTTAGTCTCTAAACTCTGTGACGGAAGCAGCAGGACGGACCGTCGCAGGCACGACGGGCCGTCACAGGCTGCGTAATCCCAGGCCAGGTCGGATTTCTGTTAAATGTTTTAAGGGGCGTTTCGGACTATTCCTGCTATAATTATAAATTTAGTGGGTTAATGTTAATAATTTAACTACTTGGGGGTTAAAGGAGATAACCTTGAATTAATTAATGGGTTAATTCATCATCTTTTATACTTAATTATATGCTAATTAGGGTAAAAGAAAGAGGGTTTGAATAAGAAAATAGAAAGAACAAGATAGGGAGAATCGATCGAGAGAAAGGAACGAAGAGGATAGCAAAGCTTGGGAATTGCTTGCTTGATCACGAATCTTCGGTGGAGGTAGGTTATGGTTTATGCTATTCGTAGTAAACTCTTAATAGCGAATGATATGTATTGGGTAGTATTGTAAACCCTTCTATATGCTTAATTGTATGCTTGCATGAATGTGATTATATAATTGTGATAAAAATAAGCATGATGAAGCTATTGAATCCTAAATCTTGAAAAACCCTAATCTACTTTGTTAATGATGATGCCTTGGTATAAAAGAAGGCTTGATGAACGAAAGTAGTGAGATTAGGGGATCGGGTGTCACGTTCCGACACCAGGATAGTAATAGAGGATCGGGTGCCACGTTCCCGTACCAGGATAGTATATGAGGATCGGAGTGTCACGTTCCAACACCAGGATAGTATATGGATCGGGTGCCACGTTCCGGTACCAGGATAGAATGAGGATCGGAGTGCCACATTCCGGCACCAGGATAGAATATGGATCGGGTGTCACGTTCCGACACCAGGATAGAATGAGGATCGGAGTGCCACGTTCCGGCACCAGGATAGAATATGGATCGGGTGTCACGTTCTGACACCAGGATAGTATATGAGGATCGGAGTGTCACATTCCGACACCAGGATAGTATATGGAGCGGAGTGTCACGTACCGACACGAGAGAAATAAAGATAATGAATCTTGAAAGATATTAATATACTCAATTTAATGAACCTATTTCCCAAATGAGTATGGTATTGAGGCTTGAGTCCTCATGTGTGGTACTTGGCGTTACTTATTATGATTTCAGAACTTGATGTTGCTATCTTTTGAGTATTGTAGTTGGCTTTTATGATATTCTCTGATATATACTGTTTTCTATTTTGAGTTGGCCGATGATACCTACTCAGTACCTGTGTTTTGTACTGACCCCTACTTGTATGTTTCTTTCTTTGCTATTGTGGAGTGCAGCAAACGTACCGTCATCTTCAACTCAACTGTAACTCTAGCCAGTCTTCATTGCACCAGATTTCAGGGTGAGCTATTGCTTCTAGCTTGGACTGGATCTTCCTCTTCAAGTCTTGATGCCTTTAACTTCCGGCATGGACTAGCTTTTTATTTATTTTAGCTTCTTAGATACTCTTAGATTAGTAATTTGAGGATAGATGTTCTTGTGATGATGACTTCCAGATTTTGGGAATAATAGATGTTGAGTTTTTATGAAGTTATTGAATTGATTTTTATTAATGAGTTTAACTCTTCCGCATTGTATTTTGTTAATTATGTTTGAAATGTTGGGGTTAGATTGGTTGGTTCGCTCACATAGTAGGATAAGTGTGGGTGCCACTCGCAGCTCGGTTTTGGGTCGTGACAGTATGCCTCTTCTACTTTCATTTTGTTTTGTTACTTAATCTTAAAATCCTCCCATTCATGATTCTTCCTATATCATATGTAAATCTATTAAGATTTCATGATCGTAGAACTTAATGATTTTCACATGCAATTTTATAACAATAAGTTAGTCAAGAAACATACTAGAGTTGTCCATAGTTTACCTCTTAATCAATATTAGCTGAAACATTTTATTGTTGTATGTTCTTAAAATCAAGAATTAAGTTTTATTTTCTCTCTCTTTACCTTATTCGTTTCTAACACCGTAGATGTGATAGGTTATTCCCTTTTATAAGCATTGAGAGGACCAAGCGGTTAATTTACCACTTCCCATCAAAGTAGGTAATGGGGTAGTGGGGAGTTATAACCATAATAAACTTTCCAAGTAGCAGGAAGTTATAACCATAATAAACATCCCACACTTATCCAATTAAAATTTAGTTGGTAATTAAATATTAAACCAAAATAATATTAATGTGAGTGAGCCATAAAACTAACATTCTCCCACTTGGCATACGTAACATCATTTACTTAATTGCTTAATAAACATTTTAATTACTATGTGCACATATACTAAATCCAATATTATTTGTTGTTTGAGCAAATAAACTAATAGGAGTCATGAGGGTCATACATCACTTCTCGACATGATTCCTTCCATAAACTACAATATTAGTATATTGACCAAAACAACCTTTAAATACATAATGGTCCAACATTAGTACTTAAAATATCTTTATCTAAAATAAACATGTCATCTTCATTCTCAACATAACATATACAAAAGAAAACATGTATTAACAGAAACATATATATAGTTGAGCTCAAAGTTTCAATTGCATAAACATAATATAATCTTTACACAAAGTCATTCTTTTCTATTAATAAGACCCATCATTTCAACATGTTCAACAAATGTTTTGGGCGTAAATCCTTTCATCAGAGGATATTTTCAGTATTTAAATTTCATATGCTTGTCACCCTTTGAATACTTATTGTTTTTAGAGAATAGAACTGTTCAGTATTATCACAATAAATTTTCAGCAGCTTGAAAATATTGTCGACTAGTTCAAGTCTTGAAATAAAGTTTCGCAACCAATTAGTCTGAACTGTGGCCTCAAAGCATGCCACAAACTCAACTTCCACATTGGATACAGCTACAACAGACTACTTCACACTCTTCTATGATATTTCTCCTCCATCTAATAGGAACAAATATCTATATGTGAATTTTCGTGTATCCACACAACCAGCATAATCTGAATCTGAACATCCAAGCACATCAAGATGGTCAATTTTCTATAAGTGAACATATGATCTTTAATTCCTTGCAAGTATCACACACTTTCTTCGCAACTTTCCATTGATTCAATCCTGGATTACATTGATAACGGACCAACATTCCAACAACAAAATTGATGCCTGGTCTCATACATGTTTGGGCATACATTAGACACCCAACTATTGATGCATAAGAAATATCATTCATTTTCTTACGTTTCAATTCATTATTTGGACATTGATTATGACTACATTTATCACCTTTTTTGAATTGGAACGGGATTTGATGAGCATTTTTTCGTTTTAAATCTCTCTAACACTTTATTAATATAGGATTTCTGAGACAAGCCTAATAATCATTGTGATCTATTTTGAAATATTTCTATCCAATCACATAGGATGCCTCTCCCATATCTTTTATTTTTAAATTTTTTAGATAAATATCTATTGGTATCGTGCAACAAAACAAGATCATTAGTAGCAAACAAGATATCATCAACGTACAGGACTAACACAATAAACTTACTCCCACTAACCTTCAGATATATACATCGATCAACATGTTCTCCTTAAATTTAAAAGTTACAATAGTTTAATTAAACTTAAGATACCATTGGCGGGAAGTTTTTTTAAGTCCATATAATGACTTCTTAAGTTTACACACCATGTGTTCCTGTCCTTTACAAGAAAACCCTTCAGGCTGATTCATATAAATTTCTTCCTCAAAATTTTCATTTAGAAAGACTGTTTTCACATCCATTTAATGTAGCTCTAAGTCATATGAGCTACTAAAACCATTATAATTATGCATGAATCTTTTTTAGAAATACGTGAAAATATTTCTTTATAGTCGATGCCATCTTTTTGAGTGAAACTTTTTGCTACAAGTCTTGCCTTGTGATGTTTGATGTTGCTAGTTGAG
Organism: Solanum peruvianum; assembly: GCA_027705065.1. Taxonomy (NCBI): domain Eukaryota; kingdom Viridiplantae; phylum Streptophyta; class Magnoliopsida; order Solanales; family Solanaceae; genus Solanum; species Solanum peruvianum. Next base: position 37,602,855 of record JAKWJD010001758.1, read on the forward strand.
CCTTTGGCCTCAAATACCCATTCACACCCAACTCTTTTATGACCTTCTGATAATTCAACAAGGTCCCACACTTCATTTTGTTCCATAGATTTAAACACATCTTTGATAGCATTTATCCATTTATCACAATCATTATTTTCAATAATTTTTAAAAATAAAATTGGATCATTATCAATTCCCAAGTCAATTTCTGACTCATGTAAATATACCAAATAGATATCAGAAATAACATATCTCTTATGTCATTGAGATTTTCTTGATGCCACTTGTGGTATATCTACTGCAGGTTCTTTAATTATCGCTTCATTGTGATTAACGGGAGCATCAATTTGTTGCTCTTGTTAATTTTTAGGTGATACAACAACTCTAGGAACAACATCTTTAAAAGAAGTAAAAGGTAAAGAAACTCTTACCTTAACTTCTTTAATTTCCACTTAAGGTGGAATGTGATTAGGACGGTAACATTTATACTCTTTTGATTTTTCTGGATAATAATGAAGAAACCACTGATTGTTCTTGAATACAACTTCTTTTCTTGTGGGTTATAAACTTTTTAACTTCTGGCTGACAACCCTAAACATGCATGTGCCTTAAGATAGGTTTCCTACCAGTCCATAGTTCAAAAGGAGTCTTTGAGACTGCTTTACTAGGAACCCTATTAAGTAAGTAAATGACAGTCCTTAAACCAATTATCCACAATGAAAAAGGAATAGATGAATTACTTAACATACTCCTAACCACGTCCATTAATGTACGATTACGCCTTTCTTCAACACGATTTTGTTGTGGAGTTCCAGGCATTGTGTATTTAGAAAATATGCCATGCTTTTAGAGGAATTTAGCAAATGGACCTGGGTGTTTTACATCTTCATAATATCTTCCATAATATTCACCACCTCAATCTAACCTTCTTATTTTCACCTTTCTATCTAGTTGTCTTTCAACCTTAGTAATAAAGACTTCTAAGGCATTTATCGCTTGAGATTTTTCATGCAACAAATAGGCATGACCATAACGTGAAAATCGTCTATAAAAATGATAAAATATTTTTCTTTACTGAAACATGCAATATCAAAAGGACCACATATATCACTGTGTATAATTTTGAGAAGTTATGTGCTTCTTGAGGTCCTTTCTTTGTGTGTCTTGTTAGTTTTCCTTTAGTATAATCAACACAAATGTTAAGGTCTGTCAAATTCATATTTGAAATAATTTCATTCTTAACTAAACTTTCCAATCTTTATTTGGATGTTTGACCTAAACTTGTGCCACAAGAAAGCAGATTGTTCATTCCCCAAACTTCATTTGGTTCCATTTTATGATTAGAGTTAAGAGTGTTTCAGAAAATAGATTATCAAGATTCAGTTTGTATAAGTTATCACGAAGAGTACGAGTACCAATGAGATATTTATGTTTAAACAAACTAAAACATCTATTACCAAAATCAAAAGAGTATCCAGTCTTATCTAACTTAGGCAAAGAAACTAAATTTCTCGAAAGAGAAGGTACATAAAGAGTTTCAAGTAAATATAAGTGACGCCAAATATCATGTATCAAACCATAAGTTCCTATAGTTTTAACTGGAGCCCTCACTCTATTCCCCATACATACATATCTTTCATTCCGATTTATGGTTTGTGTTGTAAGGAATCCCTGCATCGTATTAGAAACATAAATAGTACAACCAGAGTCAATCCACCAAGTATTATAAGAAAGTTCAGTTAAATTTGATTCGAGACATGTAAAAGCACTAGGTTTACCTTTTTTCTTGAGTCATGCCTTAAATTTCAGGCAAACTTTCTAAAGTGTCAAGATTTTCAACAAAAATGATAATTATCATTCTTGTGTTCCTTCTTAGGGACTTGAGAGGAGGACTAATTAACATTATGATGCCTATGTTTTTCCTTAGCATGTTTCTTTCCTTTCTTTCCAACTCCCCAATGACTTACAAAGTTGATGGAGTGAATTCCTTGATTCTTGAGCCTTACTTCTTCCTGAACCAATATTCCGTGCAATTTATGAACGTTCCATTTTCTATCATGGTGTTGTAGTTCATTTGGAAAGGTCTTTACTCAGACGATAATGAGTTGATGATGAATTATACAAGAAAATGTTGTTCCACTTCCATCCTCAAAGACTTAAGTCTTGGTGCTACATTTGTCATTTCAATTACATGCTCATGCATTGTACGTGAACCATCAAATTTCATGGTGGTCAAAGTATCCATTTGTGTCCAAGCAAGAGAATTATCACTAGGTTCAGAGAATTCTTCCACAAATTTTAGAAAATCTTTTGCATTTATGGTTTTTGGGAAGAGTAGTCTTTATGTTGCTCGCAATATTCATTCGCATAAAAATTATGTCTAATCTGTTAGATCGATCCCAATGCTTATAATATGATCTTTCTTCAGTACTGCTAGTTTCTTTAATAGCAGTTGGCTTCTCAGTGTAAAGTGCAACATCAAGATCTAAAACTTCGAGATGAAATTGATTAGTTCGCACTAATTTGAGAAGTTAAGATTGTTAAAGGTCCTAACAGAGGCAGAGTGCGAATGAAGAGCAAATGCTGCAAATAAAATATAATCATTTGTTAATACTTTGAGTTATGAATTTTAAACTTACTATCAAATTAAGAAATGATTTATAAATTCTTAAATGTGTATTGATGTCCTCCTTTGGGTGAAACATCAAAGTACAACTTTAGACATAATGATGCCTAAATATGAATTTAATGTAATTCAATAATTTTTAATGTGTCAATCAATAATATTTATTATCTTTGGATAAATAAATAAAACTAACGACACATCTTAATTATCTCCTTAATGTTCAATGGTTATATGAACAAATAATTAACCTTTGGGTGATTCATAAATGTCTTAAAACCAAAAGCTTCAATTTACCCATAAGTGTTATATCGTTTACAAAAATCAATATTATCGGGTAATTAAATTTAAGTTTAATCATCATTTTGGAATTGAATTCATAAAGATTTCATCACTTTGGTGATTAAAAACTCCCACATACATAATTCCATTTAATGATAAAATTGTCTTGTTAACTTATATAATGAAGGTCATAAGCACTAAACCAAACATGGATCTACTCCAATAAGTTTAATACTCTAATTCTTGAAATTTCATATTATACATTTATTTTATTTTATTCATCATTGAATCAAACAAATTTAATATCCATTGAGAGACACTAAAATAGTACGCGATAACTTTACCAATTTTCTCAAACTTTCTCAAACTTTCTCAAGAACAATCTCAAGTGAATAAAGGGAAAAAGAATATTGCTTGACTTGTACAACAACTTCAATTTTCAGATCATTACTTCTATTATTTCAATAATATACACAAGGACAATCAATTCTTAAAGAATAGAGAACATAATATATTTCAATTAATGTACAACTTATATTCTGATTCTTTCATTATTCAGATGTTGTTCCTCTTATTTTTCTTATCAAAATATTTAGCGAGTAATTTATCAAATCCCACAAATAAATTTAATATCAGATTATAAATCCTTAATTACATAATTAGGGTTCACAAAATCAAAAGAAAACATAATTTTAGTGGAAAATCACTAGGTCTTAAACCTTGCTTTTATACCACATGTAAACCTATTAAGATTTCATAATAATAGAACTTAATGATTTTAACATACAATTTTATATCAATAAGCAGTCAAGAAACATACCTGAGTTGTCTATAGTTTACCTCTTAACCAATATTAGCGGAAGCACTTTTTTGTTCTCTGTTATTAAAATCAAGAACTAAGTTTTATTTTCTCTCTCTTTACCTTATTCGTTTCAAGTTACCGTAGATGGGATAGGTTATTCCTGTTTTATAGGCAAAGAGAGGACCAAGCGGTTAATTATCAATTTCCATCAAAGAAGGCAGTGGGGTAGTGGGGAGTTATAACCATAGTAAACTTCCCAAGTAATGGGGAGTTATAACCACAATAAACTTCTCATCCTTAGCCAATTAGAATTTAATTAGTAATTAAATATTAAATCAACTTAACACTATTATCATTCTTATTTAGTTATATTGATTTCATTTTTCGTGACTTGTTAAAATCTGCTATTGACATTCATAGTATAGTTTCTCATTTAAATTCAAATAAACATTACTGCGCAAGTTTATCTAATTCCAATTGGGTGAAATATGTGGGATCCTAAATCTTCCTTTGGGATTTAGAGCGTAGTTTAAATCTATACAATATAATGGTACTCAAGCAACGACTTATTTTTTTCAGCTTGTATTTTTTTCATTTAATTAGCGATGACAAATGGACATGTTGGGTCAAATTTGGACGGATTGAATATGAGTAAACATAAAATGAGTAATAATTTAATCTGCTCATATTTGATATGGGTAAAAATGGATCGGGTAACTAAATGAGTTGGGTAAAATACTAGTTTATTCATATTTTCATGAGTAATTAGTATCCTACTTAAGAATTCAACATGGAGAAAGTATTTTAGTCTTTTTTTAGATGAAAAATGTCAAACATGCTTCATTTAGTTTTATTTTATTACAAAAGTAAAAAAAAATCCTAAACTTTTCAATATAAATAAATTTATGTAATAACAAGGGGAACATACTTTTAATTTCAAAATAAATTATTATTGCCATGTTAGAACTTAAACATGCTTAATGCACTTTAAGCAATGTCAATACTAATACATGATTTTCTTATTTTATACTATTATTTATCCTCCAATATAAAATTAAACATATAAAAATATAATTATAATTAACAAACGGAATGTACATTTAAAATATATATTTTTGGAGGGTCAAAGACTTCACCTTTTAAATTATAGAGAAAAATAATTAGTTTTATAGAAGAACATAAAAAGGAAGAAAAGTTAAAATATTTTTGGTGATATCATGAATTTTGAGTGAATAAAAGTTACCAGCTTAACACATTTGGCGAATCCATATTTACCCATATTTTTATGGGTTTAATATGGGTATCAACCCATATTTTACCCATGTAAAAATTTACTCACCAACTCATTAAAATATGGAAGCTTGGATGGATTACCATGATATGAGCTCATTTTAGCGGCACTTATCATTACCTTATTGTTTTAATATTTTCATATCATTTTGTACTACTTTTTTATAAGACACATGTGCAACACACGCATCGAAATACTAGAGAGAGAGAGAGAGAGAGAGAGAGAGAGAGAGAGAGAGAGCATTTATACATGGAAAGGGAATGATGAAAAGAGAAGGAAACAAGCCATTATGTCAAGTATAAAACCTAGGAGATCTTTAAAATAATAAGCACAACCTTAAAAGAGATCTAAGTAATCAAAATGACGCACTTTAAAATTCTGATTCACATGTGTGTGTGAGAGGAAAATGTGACCATGCTTAACATGATAGCCAACTTTATTAAATTCTCCAATTTATAATGGATAATACTCACAACTATCTACATGTGATGACCCTGAAGGTCAGTTTTCAAATACTTAGATATACCATTTTATTCCTACCAATACTTGGCCCGTGTCATGTTGGGTCAATTTATGAGACTAGTTATTTAATGGGTTCAAAAGGTTGTGATTTTTAGAAAGTTTTAGATTTTTGGAGACTCTTAAGTTTATATAAGTGACTTTACTCAATATCCTATGAGTCTGATAATGGAATTCTCTCAATTTCACCAGCTCTATAATGCAAAATTTGTTCTAAGAGTGTTTTCATTCTCAGTTTAGAATACTTTTGTGGATTTGAGCACTTAAGTTAGAAGTTTAAGTGTGTTTAGGCCAAGGGTTGACTGTAGTCAATGTTCGGAGTTCGGATACTCATATTAAATTTCCGATGATTCCTTTGGATTCAGGAGGTGATTTAGATCGAGGTAAGGTTTTAGATAAATTTTAGGAGGTTTCGTTGTTATATTGACTCACTTTTGATTATATGACATGATTGTCTATTATGTAAAATTATAATTTTCTCATTATTCATATAACCATGCTTATTTTTAATGGTTTTGGAACACTATTGTAATGGTCACTTTGTGAAAGTGATGAAAAAGAAGAAAAAAAAAGAGAGGAGATACTATCATTAAGGGACATGACACATGTCATGGTTGATACTATTATAACATGGATGGTTGATACTATTATCAGGGGACGTGCCACACACCATGATTGATACTATTATTGAGGGGCATGCCACACACTGTGGTAGGTACAGAGACTGATATGTTGCCCATGGCTCGTGTGATTGCAGGAAAGGGGTGTGTATAAATAGGATAAAGATACATCATACTTTTTAACATTTGCATTGCACATCATTATCATTCTTTGACCTTTATGAGTGAATTTCTACATTCATGGTTTATTGGTATGAAGAACGGGTACCAATCATAGAAGAGTCTCAAAACGACTCCTCCATAACAACCTACAAAATTGTCTCCTTGAGATCCACTAAATTAACATTCGGATCAACCTGGATATCGTCACTCTATGCAACAACCACGCATGACTCCTCCTCACCAGTCTAACAAGTTTATGTCTCACAATAAATTGTAGGTACAATACCACGAGTCAAAGGATCCAGAGGAATCTTTATCATAGGGCCTTGGAGATAGTCACATGACCCCACAAATATTTGTGTACTTCAACTAGTCCACACCGTTTATCAACCCAACATAATAGCCTTTAATGTTATTAGCTCAATGGAACTTCACTGAGCCTTCTCACGCTGCTCAAACAGAGTGGTAAAGGTACTTAATCTCCTCCATAAAAAAGAGACATATCATGTTGACCCTTCATTTCATCCCCAATAGAATAAGAGCGGCCTTAATGGCGCGCGTGATCATAGAGGGGACATTAACCTCAATACGTCTCACATTAGGCGAATGATCAAGACTACCCATCCAATAAATTGGCCTATAAATAGGGGACATGAAGTAGATGAAGTAGGAACAAGTCTACCTAAGGCCTAAATAGTAGGAGTGGGAGGAATAGTATCAACCCCCTGGGACTCCATATCAACAACTGGAAAAGAATCAATAGGGGCCTTCTTCTTTTGTTCAACTTCATCTCTCAAGTACTCAACCTCTATCTACTGAATATCACTAGTTCAGGTGTTACACTCTTAAAATGAAATAGGAAAAACTGGAGCTTCACATGAGTTTCTTGGGTTAATAACTTGCTAAATAAATGATAAATAGTATACAAGTGCAAGTTTGATTGGTTTTGAAGTCAAACGTCAAGGGACGATCAAGATGTTCGAAAAGTAGTTTTTTGTGTGCTAGTGTGGTCTTACATGTTTTATGTGTTTTGGTGTGTCGTTTAAAGTCTAAAATAATGGAGGGTGAACACAATATCTATATGGTTCATGCTTAGGGTCGAACGTCTAGGTACAACTCCTTAAGGACCACCCTAGGGGTCCTTGAGGAGGATTCAAACGTTTGCCAATGAGCTATCAAACCAACCCCATTGACAACCATGGTCGACGCCCCATCAACCAATTGATGCCTTTTCAAAAAGGGGGAATACTTAGTAGTGGGAGCTTAGACACCATTTTGATGGGCCTCAGTAAAAAATGAGAGAACATCATCACGCTTTCATCAACCCATTGATGGTTCGTCAATGGTGGGTCGTGGTTTGGCATGCAACTTCCTAAAATGTTTCGGCCAAGCCAAGGGTGGTTTGGTAAATTCCACCCTTGGGAATTAAATATGGGGATGATTATTTCTAGTGTTATATTAAAACAATTAAACCTATACTTAGACCCGAACATCAAAATCAAACTCTTCCCTCTCAAATATATTCTCTCAAAAACACCATTGAAGGTCTAGGTCAAATTCAATCTAGGAGAAAGGATTTTAATTGATCAAAAAATTTCGTGGGCTTTATACTTATAAGGTATGTTAATCTTTCATTCTTGAATAACTTCTCATTCAAAGAGTCCAATTCAAAGGCTTTCAAAAGTGAATTAAGGATCAACTTTCCCAATTTTGATTCTATGTATGAGTTCATTGTTAAAATCGTTTTCTAAGTAATGATATTGATGTATTAATGTTGAATCAAGGTTTTCGGATGATTTTAATGGAATTCCTTGAAGAACCCATGTTTTGTTCAAAACTCCTAAAATTGGCTTATGAAGTGGGTTTGATGAATGTGATTGGATATTGTCAGCATTGTGTTTATATTGTGTTGGATTGTCGTTATATACTTCCATCCATGCCTAATTATGATGAATTATTGTAGAATTGAGAAAGGGTGATCATGGCTTGGATGAAACGTATGTTGACCTAAATTGTTCTACTCGTTGTTGAATTACTCTTACATGGTATGGTACCCTTATGGTGGCGGTATTTAGTTAATGTATATGAAACATGATCATACTAAATTCATCATAATCGACACACAACCATACATCACATTCACATTATACTCCAATAATCACACTATCTTCAAGAATCACATGCATATCTTCATAAGACATCTCTACACATAAGCATCATGTATATATATGTGCATGTGATTGTGGCCTTGAAGGCATTGAATGTGAAGTAAAGTAATGTCATGATGCTTATGTATAGAGATGTCTTATGAAAATATGCATGTGATTCTTAAAGAGAGTGTGATTATTGGAATATAATGTGAATGTGATGTATGGTTGTGTGTGCATTATGATGAATTTATATGATCATGTTTAGAAGAAAATTTCATGAATGATGGTGGTTATGCAAAAGGCTTTCTCACATATACACACACAATGAATGAATGAATGAATGAATGAAGCTAATGAAAATGTAATGAATGTGAGTCTATTGAAATGTTTTCTCAATAGAACTCTAATGAATGAATGGGGGATTTTGGGATGGACACTCTTTGTGAGTAGATACGTAGTGTCTCGTAACAACCTCAATATTCATAAGAGCTTTCCAATAAATGAATGATAGGTTGGGATGGATACTATTCATGAGTTGAAATGTAGTACTTGGTAGCAATCCTTTAGCCTATAGCTAATGAATGTAATGAAAATCGAGAACTCTGTGGAGATTACTACTTAGCACCCAGAGGATTTAAGAAGGGGTGGATACTCTTCGTGAGTAGAGATGTAGTATCCAAAAGTAACCTCTTGAGATGGGTACTCTTCGTGAGTTGAGATGTCGTACTTAGAAGCAATCTCCTTATACCTTAACTATGCGCCCGCATAGGATTAGCTAGTGTTATTCCACGTAAAGGCTAAAATAATGACCCTAGCTTAGTCAAGTGGATACCTCTCATCTGGTAGGGGTTAATACCGGGATCCATGTTAATCTCCCATGGTCTATGTCGGTTAAAGCTATCCCCCACTAATGAATGTAATGAACTAGGTCTTTCTAAAGGTGTACTACTAAGGGCAGGAGGTGGAATGGGATGCTATCTATACATTGCACAAGTAGGCATTTGAAGGGAGTCTTGGTCTGTCCTTGCAATGTTAATGAAGGAATGGATTGTTATATGATGTTAATGAAGTAATTTGAATTTATGTCTAATGTTAATGAAGCATGTTTGTCTTATGTCTAAGTTAATGAAGGCTATGTGAATAGTTAAATGTGATGTGCCTAGTAAAGGGTGGTTCAAAGGAGCACTAAGTGGGAGTAGTAGAATGGGATGCTACTTTCACATTGCACCAGTGTAACTTAGATTTATCCTATGGTATGGTCTTTATGTGAAGTTCTTAAATGCATGAATCTTTCCCCTAGTATCTCTAGTGATGAATGTTGACTTGCTGAGTTGTGATGAAAAGGAAGTATCCTTATATTTGGTAGTCTTAAGGATCACTTAGGTGTGTAGTGAAGAGGTTGTATGAGAGGTCTCTTCATGTCTTACCCAGGTGGGTCTTAGGATAACTTCGGATAAATGGTTTGAATGACTAATGGTTTAATTAATGATTATCGTAATATGTTGAGAATTATGGGAAGTACTTTGTATGTTGATGATGGACTTATTTGAGTTTTTTTACACTTGGTTTATGAAGTTTTATCAAAATAGCATCAAAAACATATTTCAACTAAAATCTCCTCTTTGAAACATGTTTTTGCATGATTCTCATACTAAATGCTTAATTCTATTAACTCAATATTCTTCTCTATTTCTACAAATATAGGTGGAAGGAAGTGAGGATCTTAGAGTTGAAACTTGGGAATTAGATTTTTCTCTCAAGCTTCTTGGTATGTCCTCATATGTTCAAGGACATGGATGATCTTTCTATTTTTCTTTCTTTAAAGACTTTGTATAAAGACGATTATCTTTCTTTCAATGTATGGTCTATGACCCTATGATGATAAGGTGTGTCTGAGATGGCTTGTAATCATGATACTTTGTTCTTTTTACATTTTATAAAAGAGTTTCCTTATTGACTTTATTGTGAAAATTTTTAATTCCGCACTATTTTTAATACCTATATGATGAATGAATTCTAAGAGGCTTGTATAAGAACTCTGAGAGGTCGAGTACATCGTGTTACTTCTAGAGGATATTTCCCGATCGTAACATTAGGATAGAGTTATCTCGACATCCGTTGCAAGGAAAGAGACCAATGACTTATGTCATAAGCAAAATCAACACCAGGGATGTCAATGAGTTTGATTCTGTTTGTCCCTCAAAGTTATCTGTAGTCCAATCATAGACCCCAAATTCAACTGCTATCGATAAGTCATTGCACCCAATAATGCAACTTTTGGGTGATGGAGAATCAACTCATTGTGACACGATATCAATGGTCTGTTGATGAAGCCAAAAAATATGTCGTAATTAGGTTTATATCCTTCTTTTTAATAATTACTCCATACTCAATAAAAAGGGGCATAGAATCAGTCAATAATAGGGCAAGTCACCCCTTTAAACAATCCAAAGTACTCAATAGCTTGTCCCCTAACGAGTGGTGACTCTTGATAGAGAAATCCAGATGATGTCATTCTCACCATACTTCATCAACTTACCGCGCACTTCAACTGTAGTAATCGGGTTCTGGTGGACCCTCATTTTTATTCCCCTTGGGTAAAAACCGTGCATACATTTCATATAAATCACCTACCATGTTGGAACATATAGGTTTCAGACCTTTGTAAGTTTTTCGAACCTATTGAACTTAATAGTTCACTATATTTCTCAATACCTATTTAACACACTATCGATGGACAACCTCTTCTCTTACAGAAGTGTATCCAACAACACTCTTTAAGAAATTTATTGAACGGAGTGCTACTACAGGAAGAATCTAGGGGAAAATTGGAAAAAGAATCATGAACTACTTTGATCCTAGTTCGAGTCTCTTTTATTCTAGTAGACTATGCTTCTCACAAAGAATTACGAACTAGAGTTTTTTAACCCTCATCTCTCTCATTGTTGTACCAAATCCACGAATATTCTAAGGATCTTATACTATCACTATCATCAAGATCCCTCGACTCATTGACTTTCTTTTTGCCTTTGCTGCTTACACACATAAATTTGTGTTGAGTGGGTATAAATTTGAGCCGGTTCATAGATCACCGCACCTTTTGCTTATTTCGAGGTGGAGGGGGAGTATGAGGTTTGACATTCTTCAATGATGCATGTTTGGAATGAGTCATACCTATACGACGCAACATACAAGAACACCATCTGGGTGAAAGGTTCATGATATTCAAGAAAACAAATCAAGAAACATCAGTTGGTGCTCACAAAAATGACTTATCTTGTCGTCGTGTGTGATTCTACAAACTACAGGATCACTGTCAAAACATTCAAGAGGCTTCCCTGCTCAAAAGTTCACAACTCAGTATGGGTAAAATAACTCGGCGAGCTACATGGTCATTACTAAAAAGTTATGCTCCCCTGCACAAACTCAAGCAGTTTGGTGATGAGGTGAGTAAAATGGTGATGCATCAAATCCTGCTCGCGAAACATACTCAACACAAAGCATCCCCATATTCATCAACATTTCTACACAAATACCCACTGATTTAACGATTCATCTATGATGAATTCTGAACTACCCATAGTGATTCAACAAGTCAGGTTGCTCAAGCCCTCCCTTTTATAATTTTAAATTAAACAAACCAAAGATTCTCCCTTAATAAAGACGACGCCTTATCCATCATTAGGCCAAATCAAGTCTATTGATTGAATTTTGTGTTACTCAGACTTAGTGTCTTCCACCATATCCACAAAATTGACATCATACTATTTACAAATAATTTTAAATTGATAGAAAATACATTATAATTACAAACGTATAAAGAAACATAATTTTATTCATCATGATGGAGGGTACAATTTTATTGATCTCTTGATTCTTCTGTCATAAGATATTTATCCATAATTCAAGGAGCGGTTGTGGCGTACTTCCCCATTTAGGATGATTTGGACTTGATTTACATTGTTTGAGGGTCGTTAGTGGCAAATTTCTCAAACTATGATGATTTAGGCTTGATCTACATGATATGAGGGTCGTTATTTGTGCATTTTTTGAATTAAGACAATTTTGATTTAATCTCTTTATGAACATTGCATGAGTTTGGGGAATATTTGAGATGCCTTTTCAAAGGAATCTACTACCTTTTATATAGGCATAAACTAGGGTTTAGGATTGAATAGCCTCCAGAATTCTAATGGGAATTGAACACACCCTGTACAGTCCCAACTCAAACTGAACATATTTTGTAAAGTCTCATAAAATTTTGATGTCGACAAATGCCCCCTGCTTCAAGTCTTGTCAGAGTGTAGACTTGATGAAACTCAAAGATGAATTTTGAAGTTCTCACTCTTCCACATTTGCAGCTTCATATCTTTAGATTTGATTTATGATAAAAGAGATGAAGGTTAGACATAGTCCTACTGGGCGTGCCATTTTGTTTGCAACAAATTTTAAAGTGACAGAATTAAATTATAATCACAAAAAAATATGAAGAAACATAATTTTATTCATCAACATTGCGGGTATAATTTTGTTGATCCCTTGATTCTTCTATCATTAGATATTTAACCATAATTCGAGGGTCATTTGTGGAATATTCTCAAACTAATATGATTTAGACTTAATCTACATAATATGAGGGCCGTTAGTGGTGTATTTATCGAATTAAGATGATTTAGATTTGATCTTCAACATGAAATTTGATTGAAGTTCACTTTAAAATCAGTATATAATCATCTATTCATCATAAGCATGCTCTTGAAATCAATTTGAGTAAGAACCCTTGCTACCTAGATTGAAAGATACACAATTTGATCATGAAATCTCTTTGAAAACATTGGAAGGAACTCTTTACATGAAAGGTTATCTAAAGATGAACAATCATCATACCTCACTATAGGACAAAACCACGAAAAAATGATGTGTAAACCATCACAATCCATTAACCAAATTGTTCTTGAGCTTCATATTCAATGGAAGTTTCTAGAGAGGTTTTGTTTTGAGAGGGAAGTCTAAATTTTTGAAGAATAAATTGGGAATGGGGATTTCATGTTATTATTCAAATTAATATACCCAAAAATACACAAAATAATTTCCAGGGTCAGTTTAGGAAGTGGGTTGAATTTCTCATTCACCCATTAGCATGGCAGCGTGCATGCTGCAGGATTGCTGGCAACATCGATGCCCATCAAGCTATGCCTTGTAGACCCATCAATGGGACGTAATGGAAACTATTGCTTAGGTCTGAGGCTCAACACTTGGGGGCTTAAGTTCCCATGATAAGTGGGACTACTCCCCCCCCCCCATCGACGGCCGTCATCCTTGATATGGAGCGTTGTTCTAGGCTCGTCGATTGACACTACCAAGGTAGTGTCTAGGGAGCCTTTGGGTCCTCCTCAAGGACCCTTTGGGTAGTCCTTAGGGAGTCGTGCCTAGACGTTTTCAATGTAAGTACAATCATATACAAGTTAAGGAACTTCCATATCAATTTCAACCAAAACGCACAATAAAACATGTCAAGACACACAAGCACGTTTCTAGACGAACTTTCAAACGTTATTGTACGTTTGACCTCCAAATCACTTCAAATCAAGTTTGCATACTGTAAAACACTTATTTAACATATTTTAAACCTTTTAGACACATGTTAGGCTCTAAGCACCTAAATTCATTTTGAGGTACCTTACAGTATCCCCCACTTGGGAATATTCATCATCTAATAACTCTTGGGACATTTTAAAACACTTTCACAGACCTAATGAATCATAGAGAAACTCATAACATCCAACACATCATCACATAAGAATTCAGTGCACCAACTTCAACCATTTTGCACTTAATTCAACACAAGCAAAACATTTATTCACTCACTTTTTAAATGCATCAAACACATAGGCTCTTTCCATGTTCATAGGAGGAACATGCTTCTCCTAATAATAACATGGTCTTTAAATCTTATTTCATTAAGATCCAATTATGCAACAACCTTTAAGACATACATAGGCAAGTTCAACATCACTCTAGAAGCAAATAAGCACTCAAACTTCAATGCACATAGACTTGAGTCAAGTAGGTTAACAAGGATCCTTTACCATTTAGTCATAGTACCATTAAGGCCATACTTAACATCATCATGTTTTGTTATGTTTAAGAAGGAATTTCCTTCTCCTCAACATACGTACATGTTATCATAGAGCTCATATATAAGCAAGGCACAAAGGCCAATTCATTTTTAATGAGGACTCCTCAACTTTAACAAAATCATGCTCATATTTCTTTCATAATGAAGTCAACATGGTAAATCATTCCACACATGTCACAACAATAGGAAGTCATTTCACAAAATTTCAATTTCTAGCATGTCGATTGTCTTCATAAGCATGCATCAATTAGGGAAATTCTTGCAATTTATAGGCACATGTCAAGAGCACTAGCCAAACATATCAATACCTCCATGTCATAAAACTCACACATTTTTAAAAGACTCATCATTTTTCATTTGAAGGAGACTCAAATTTCACATTATGAGGCTAAACACCACACTTAAGAGTAACACCAAACATGTTCCTTACATTTTCTCGTGAAGTTAAATGCACTACTAACATATCAAGATGCATAATCAACATGAGAAAAAATGAATTTGATCAAAAATCTTTTTTTCATGCAATTTAGAACCTTCAAAACTAACATATTGTCACTCAAGACATACATAATGTATGGAGAACATGCAACTCATACTTTATGCAAGACTCCTATCATGAACAAGTTACTAGTAACTCTTTGGTTTCAAGCTCAATTAATAGAGGAACAAGGTAGAGATATCTACAATCTTACTACTCACATCACCATCCCCCACTTAGGGTAAACCCATTTAAGAGCAACTTAACTCCACCTTAAGAGAACCTTACCTTACCAACATTAGCAACTAAGCACATCATCCTTCTATTGGGATCTAAACTCATGCACACCCTTCATTAACATCACCTAAAAGTGATTCTCAACCTAGAAAAGTTCAAGGGAACTCCACATAGAAACATCAAGGGCACCCTAAGCTTTACTAACTAGGAACATTATCCCCCACTTGGGGTAATCCTAATCAGATCATGCCCTCAACACCAAAGTCTAGGCAAGTCAATACCAACCCCACAAGCTCCTAACGCAAGAAGGTTTAACATCATTGAGGGTGTTCACTCCTAATCTTATATCAAGGATCCAACTAACTCAATCATCAAGGGCAATACCTCAAGCCTCATCAACCCTCTAAGTCTAACACCTAAAGGAAATTCATAACACTCAAGTTAGGTCATACTAACTAACCACATAAGCCTCAACTATACCATGAATACCAAGGGTCATGAAAACCTTAGGGGAAACAATAGAGGAGACTTGGCCATGAAGGCCTCTTTCTTTTCTTTCAACACTAGGGCAAGGTAACTTCTAGGTCATTTCTACCAACATTATCACCTTACAAGGTAAATACACTATCTTCACTTCTAGGATCAAGCCTACAAAAGACTCCAACCCTTACTAGGCAACTCATAAAGCATTACACATTAAATGACAATATCGAACCATTACATATATATAAAGGCTACATGCATCTTTAGCTATATACCACACTTCTTCAAAGCATTTCGTGCCCAAACCATATCATTAGGTTGTCATCATACAAAAATCATGAAGCAACTTATCATTCCAAAAAGGGACTCAACTCCACTATAAAAACTCTTATCAAGCTATAACCATATCATAACATGAATCTTCACATAACATATCATTTCAAATAGATCTCATATATAGTCATAAATTGCATCACATCAACATATATCAAAGTTCACCTTCACACATACTCATCAATCCATAAAATCAAGATAAGCATAAAAAATCACCTTTTCTCCCTCAAGCATAGAGATACCATATCATCCAAGCAATCACGTCTAAAAGAAAATCGGACAAGGTAACATAACAGAGAGATCATATAGAGTTAAATTCTATGGCACAACATGAGAATAGTGAAGAAGGAAAACTCTATCATTCGCGACTTACCATTGATGAACAAGACTCTACTAGACGTGGCAATATGAGACTTTGGACCTAAAAAACAACTTTTATCACCACATGCTCTGCTACAACGTTTGTCACGACCAGGTAGCATCCCCTAGAAGTAACATGGAGTACTTGACCTCTCGGAGGTCTTATAAAAGCCCATATTAATCTTTCATCGCATTATCATAGGTAAATTTAGTGGAAAATTAAAAGTTTTTATAGCACATCGTATGCTAGAAATGTCACTTTATATATATATATATATATATATATATATATATATATATATATATATATATATATATATATATATATATATATATAAAGTCATAATACGTAGTTAGAGTCTAAGTCTCTTTTGTCATCTTAGACTCAACATCAATATAATAGGATAGGGACACGACCCTTATAAACATATAATCATAACAAAACTATTACATAAATTTACATTAAAAAAATGACATAGGAAATCCTTGCATCTTATGGACTTCTTTTCTTAAGCTTGGGAAATACATAGCAAGCCTTTCACCTTAGAGATATCATTTAAGCATCCATAACCTATATTTTCTGTAAAAAGGTGAAGAAGAATGGTTTTAGTACAAGAAGCACTAAGTACGACAACCATGCAAAAACATGCATTTAAAGAGGACACTTTTACTTTAAAACTATGCATCATGACTTTTGTGAATCTTCATAGAACTTGATACGTTAAGCATCATACAATTCACATACCTCATATAGACATATACAATGGTCATAACACCACATATTGCATTTAAGGCACATCTACATTCCATTCACAGTAACCTCATTTTATTCACAGTAACCTCATTTAACTTCTTAACTCCTTAACTTACCAAGTTACCCTCTAGTAATACTTGGTGCAATGTATGAATAATGTCTCATTCCACTATTCACACTCAAGCATCACCTTAAAGCCACAAGGTAAACATACATACAACCTTGATTAACCCAACACATAAATTCATAGAAGCATAATCTATCATAAGACACATAATTTACATTTGACCCAACATACTTAATGAACTACATAGAAGAACTCATTATAAGACTATATGCAGGTCAATACTTCCAACATCATCATAGTAAGACAGTAGTAAACGTTAACATACTTGGACTTCACTTCACAAAGACATCTTAGAATACTACTCATAATCGCATTCTAAGCCTACTAGTGCAATGTATATGTGAAGTCTCATAACCTCACACATACTAAGTAAACCTACAAAGAGACTACAAGCCTTAACATGTACTTCATATATCAACCATGATACTATAGTCAACAACATGCATACCAAGTAGGATCTTCGTCATGTGGTCACCAAGACCAACATTATGCATACAAGGTAAAACCTCATCATATAGACTCAATAGGTTTCATACCATGCATATCATCATAACAAGTAGACAACACTATAATATCATTCATAAGAAACATAAACATATACATATACATCAAAACACCTTTCTAGAACTCCCTTCAAGAGCTACTTGTGCAATGCATAGGTAAAGTCTCATACCCTCACCTACAATAAGCAACTTCCCTTAGGTTATCCTATTTAGGTTCCATTTATTTACTTCCATTGTCCATTTTACTTTAGGGAAATCTTAGCCTTAACCGAAAATAATACCATGTAAGCCAAACATGGAATTTGGTATCATGGAACCCCACACCAAGAAGAGGTGTCCTACTTGCCAAGGTATAACATTAGTTTAATACTAGAATCTAGGTGGATCCACTTGCTAGGTCCTATGGGCAACATAGTTATGGAACTAGGAGATGTATATTGAAACCCTCTTTATGAACTTAGGCATTATTGTTTCCAATTCATCAGACCATTTGGTGAACAAGCCTTCCTCACTAGGAAGGGGCACCTTCTCATTTAATCATGTTCACTCGGCTCTAAGATAAGTTCCCTTTATTCAAAAGTCTTTATTAACTTTACTTCATAAAAATGTCATTATGAAAATTAATCCATCATATGCTTAGCTAACAGGATATACATGAGAAAGTCCTTTCATCAACCTAAATCGTCTGAGAAAACCTTTCACATGGACATAGAATATTCAAGCACAATCTAGTTTATAGTACAATTGAGAAAACCTTTTAAAAGACCCTCTCTTTACTAGATCATCATACATATTTCGTCATGCATTCATTTATGTGTGTACATGTTCATATATGAGGAAACCTTTCACATACTACATTTAGACACTACACATATGCATACTTCATCATATGATATACTTTATATCATAGCGTATACTTTCATATGCATATCTTAATTCATTTTGTCATATCATGTACATAGAGTAATCACCCTGGGAACTATTCTATTAAGATAGACATGTGCAATGTATAGACAAAGGCCCATACTATTTCTTACACTATTACACCTATCAAGTCCTCCTAGTTAAGATACATTCATACTTTCATAGACATATACTTTGCATGCATAGTACTAGACACTAGTGCATATGAGAATTTACCTTTCATTAGACACCATGAACCTATACTACTTGTAATCATGCATGAGGTGTGAGTGTGTGCACATTGGACAACATGATCACATAATGGCTATCAACACAATATTGAGGCATCCACCCTCTTAAGACCACAATCCACATTCATGCATATAGCACACACCACATTATAGAATAGGAGACAAGACAATTTCAACATTTCAATTCTAGACTCCTATTAGTTTCTAAGATCACATATTCATATAGGGGTATATAGGTAGAAGTCATACTAAACAAGTGTATTCAATCATAAATCATGTAGACCATACCTAACCGTAACTTAGTCGTTCACATGCTCATAACATTTGCAATACACTCTACATCATAAACTAGAATGCGAGACTAGGCACAATACTTCACATTGGGTGATCATCATTACAACACATTTATAATAAAATTGCCTTCAAGGCCATGATCACATCACATATACATTGACAATAAGGTAAACACCGCCACTATAAGTGTACCATACCACATAATGTCATTCAAGTCCAATTCAACTATCAATTCTATATAAAAGTAGATGAAGTAGGACAAACTCAATAATTCTCCAAGCTTTGATCATCATTGATCAATACTCATAATTAAACCTCAATACATGTATAATATAGTATCTAAATGTATCATAAAATAAACAAAATCACAATTCAATTACTATAGGATCAATATCACATTAAGTACAGTAAATTATTACTTTTATAGAAAGTAGGGGAATATAGGTCAAGCTTATCAAATCCTAAACCTTGATCATCATTGATCACTCATCAACAATTCACCATAAATTTGAATACAAAACAGTAGCCAAAGATACAATTACACAAACGAGATAACAATCCATAATCATCTCAACAAGATCACATTACCCACATCATAAGCTAAATTGAGACTTTGTAAAGGAACTCTTTAGATGAAAGGTTATCTAAATTTAAAGTATCACCATACCTAATTATAGGAGAAAACCGCTAAAACTTGATACAGAAACCATCACAATTTATCAACCATGTTGTTCTTGAGCTTCATCTCCAATGAAGGTTTCTAGAGAGGTTTTGTTTTGAGAGGGAAGTCTAATTTTTGAATAATGCATTGGAATGGGAATTTCATGTTATTAATCAAATTAATATACCCAAAAATACAAGATATAACTTCCTAGGGTTAGTTTAGTATGTGGGGTGAATTTCTTATTCACCCTTTAGCATTGCAGCGTGCATGCTGCAGGATTGCAGGCAGCATTGACGTCCACCAAGCTAAGCCTTTTAGACCCATCGACGGGCCGTGCTGGAAACTGTCGTTTGGGTATGAGACTCAAACTTGTGGGATTAAGTTTCTAGGCTATGTATGGGACTATGCCCCCCCTCCATCGACGGGGCGTCAGCCTGGCTACGGAGCGTCGTTCTAGGCTCGTTGATTGACACTGCCAAGGCAGTGTCTAGGCAGCCTTTAGGTCCTCCACAAGGACCCTTTTGGGTGGTCCTTTGGGACTCGTTCCCATACATTTCGAATGTCAATACAATCATATACAAGTTAAGGACCTTTCATATCAATATCAACCAAAACGCACACATAAAATAATTCGAGACACACTAAGACACACTAGCACGTCTCAAGGTTAACTTTGAAACGTTATAGGACGTTACCTTCAAATCACTTCAAATAAAGTATACATACTGTAAAACACTTATTTAACATATTTTAAACCTTTTTATACACATGTGAGGCTCTAAGCAACTTAATTCATTTTGAGGAACCCTACAAATGGGTACTACTTAGTTTAGGTAAGGGTATGAGACTTTACCTATGCATTGCACAAGTTAGCCTTGAGGGGAGTCCTAGGAGGAGTTCTTATGCAGTTATGTTATGAATGAAATGCATGATGTTGTCCATGAAATAGTGCTCTTAAATGATGTTGGTTTCATTTGATGAGCATGATATTGGTCTAAATTTTTATGTAAAAGATGACTACACATGATATGATGTTATATGATGAAAAGGCATTACTTATGGTCTCTTTACTAGTTTACTTGATTTATGTGGGATTATGGGAGCTTCACATGAGCATTGCACTTGTAGGCTTGGATTGGGATTGTGAGTAAGAGTTTTATATGCTTTGATGATATGAACTCTAGAACAATTCTTGTATATGAATATGAATATGCCTTAATGTTGTTGTGATTATCGACTTATATATGCTCTTGTGTGTGCATAAAGGCTTTCAAAGTGACTTAGCAACGTTTTTAAAGGAAATATCCCTTTGTACATGTCTTCAAAGGTTTTAATTGAATATGTTTTCATACTTAGTACATGTGGTTTGTACTAACCCATTTATTCTCTATTTCTGCAAATATGAAGGTTCGGGCCATTTAAGAGCTTTAAGACCATTTTCAAGGAAGACGTATATTTCCCAAGTTGTTGGTGAGTCCTCAAGTCCTAGAATGATGCCACTATTCTAGCTTTACTATTTAATTATGTCTAAGACAATGTTCATTTCGTATCTTTTGAGACTTGTTGTAAGTCCTATATGGGACATATTGTAATAGTGTAAGGGCTATGTCCCAAACATTGTAATTCTCTAATAGATGGTTACTTGTGAGACAATAGTATATTATGTTGTTAAATGAGAAGTCTATGTATACTTCATATGTAAAGTTTTAATTTTTCTACATTTTATCTACCTATGATATTCAACGATGTATGGTAAGGGCTAGTCTAAAACCTCTTCGAGGACGAAGATGTCGGTTACATCTAGATGATGTTCCCCGGTCGTGACAACTATATGAGTTGGGAGTTCTTTTTTGGTATAAGATTCAAGTGGTTTGAAATCTGCCCCATTTGAGCTTATGTAGCTTGATATAAATCAAATGAGAAGTGACGATTTGATTTAAAGAGGAGAAACCAGTTTTCGTCTTCTTGAAAACTTTATTAGAACATTCAGCCTTATTGAGAATATGAGCAAGTATATATTTGGTCCTAAAGATTTTGGGATCGGCATTGGTATCCTTTTACTTTGATTTATCTTGAGAAGGGACATAATGATCTCCGTCCAACCATTACTTCAATCAAGCCATTCCCTTTCACGGTCTCTCCAATTTCCATTTCTTTCTTTGTTCCAACCTTGAACCATATCATGCCTATTTTTAGGTAGGACAATAACCCCACGCTTGGTTCATTAAGAATTACACTTTTCATTATACAAGACCTCATATTTTTCATCTTCACTATATTTTCCACCATTCACAACCGTAACATTCAGATTTCTCGAACCACATCCCTTCACCTACATATTTTAGTGGTCCATTTGTATCATCATCTTAGCTATATTCTTATCCTTCTCTTGATCCTTCAATATTTTCTCTTTGGAAAAAGACAGGGAGGTAGGGGTCATCTCATCTTCTATATTAGGTCAAGCTCGGTTTGTTTTTTCCAAACTATTGAGCAAAGAGGAAGTAACCGGGAAAGGCTAACGCATGATTCCACAACCAACTAGTTGATTTGCCCCCTCGATGATTTGGTCGAGTGATCGAGGGGTAATTGCATCAATATTTTTTAAAAGTGCAGTCACGTCTCATGAAGACGCTCTCCATCAATCTGATGATATCATACCAAAGTTGTAGCATCTTTGAAGGTAAGAAGAATCTCTCAAAAAATGACTCAGTCAACTCATCCCATGAGGAGAGAAAATATTTTGGTATATCTCCCAATCATGTGGTAGCTTCTACTGTTAATGAGAAATGAAATAGCTTCAAATGAATTAACTCTAGAGATATGTTCTTGAAAGAGAAAGGATCGAACACATCAATAATATTGTTGAGATGATCGTACTAATCCTCGTGAACCATTACTCCAAAAATTCTCTGGCAACAACATTAGTTTTGATATCTCTCAACTTCACACCTTATGAATCAATATGTAGGCGACCATATGCATATTAATAATCCAATGAATGGTCAAGAGTAATTCACCTTATATATGATGTATCTGAAGCACTAAAAAATTGTATGTTTATCTAATTTAGACATAAATGTAAATTGGAGGGGGGGGGGGGGAATTTTATTAATAATTCAGGTTCGGTTAACAAGATGTTAACAAGTGTCGGTAGAGAAATCTTAGGATTGTGCGTACATAGATGCTAATTTCACAAAAATGGGTATATTAAATTGCTAAAATCAGTTGATTATCAATGGGTAGGCTAGATTCATGATAGTGACAACTATTTATCAATCAGGTATCGTATTGTCGCGTCTCAAATTACATCTTAGACGTGACATAGTGTATAAGATCACAAGAGGATTTACACAAGCCTCTTAACAAACATATATACAATATAATAGACAAAAGCAGAAATCGTATACAAATAAAAGATTTTGATATTTAAACGGATATCTATTATAGTTTTTCATCTAGTAGATAAGAAAAAGTGGTCGGAAAGTAATCCGTACACCACATACAATGTCCGAAGACTAAAACATAAGGAAAATGTAATGAAGATGACATGGTCATTGGAACATGAGGACTCACAAAGTTATCAACTTTGAACGTCAAATGATCACAAACTAGCCAAGAGTGGAAGTAGACGAAACGTCACACCTTACATTATTAAACAACGTAGGCACAATTATAAATTAGTGCATAGGATGTATTAAGTATGAGGGATATGTATACAAACATGAAACATGATAATAAGGGGGACATTATTGAAAACATAATATACATGACTAAGCTAAACATAGAAAAACCTTTTAAAGAGACATCATAAATCATGAACATGGTCAATACATTTTAAAATCATGAGTAAATCTTTATAAAAACCTTTAAGTAAAACTTAGTTCATTTTGTGGGATATATGTTATCAACAAACATAGACCACGTAAATCACAACGTGAAATTCGATGTTTTGCTCCCACACCAAAAATAGATGTCATTACTTGACAAGGCAAGGACCTTAAATTTTAGCTTAGGTGGATCTACTAGCTATGTCGCTTATACAATCCTACTGTAGCATGTAGTTAGGAACAAAGAGATTGCTACTAGAGACCGACCTCTACAGACGGGAGAGATTCCATCTCAATATTCACTAAGTGCTAAGTAAAATCCCATAAAAACTAGTCATAAACAAACACATATCATCATCCATGGAAAATCACAATTAAGTTATTAGTCCAAGCCTAAGACATCATAGAGTATCTCCTTAAACTATGTCCGAGACAAACTTTCACTAATCATGAGTTACTAATGTGAGAAAAACCTTTCACAATCCATGTATATGTCAGAAAATCCTTTCACAATTAATTGATTCTTATCTTAATGTAACCTATATCATAAAACATCATTTATAATAAGTTATGCATAAATTTCATAAATTCATATCTTTTAGAGTTCATAGTCAAAATCATGAACAATGCACGAGTTTATATGAAATCAATTGGATTGCATGTAATTGAGTAGAAACAATAATAATAATAACAAAATCAACTAATTGAATCAACATAATAGAACCCCTAAATAATTGAATGTAAACCTAATTAATTTGATTGGAAATTGAACTTTAAAAAATTGAGAAATCTTGGAGCTCAATGGGTTAATGGAACCAATTGATGAAGCCCTACTTACCTGCTTATTCAAAGTCCAAAAGAAATGGTGAAAAAAGGACACTTGATGCTTGAAAACCCTACTCTTCTTCTTGACATAAAGTTTTGGAGGTGAATTTTGTGATTCAAGTGAATGAGTGAGTTCGAAAATTTCAGAGGTATAAAAGTAGTTATAAAACTTAGAAATAGGAGTAAAAAGACATAGTATAGATAATTAATGCATAGTAAAGACCCAAATATCCTTTAAAAATAATTGTCAGACAGACTTACAGTTTGGACCTATGAACACTAGAAATTCATGTGGACCATAACGGTCAATCGTAGGTTGAGTTTGATACGAGGGCACAAATATTTATTTTTAATCATTATTTGTCTCATATTTAGTATTTACATTTGTTATTTTTGAGCATAAATTTTATGGATTGTTCTTAATAGTGTATTTTATTTGTAGGTGTAAGTTGACATAAAATTGAAGAAGTTTGGATCTAAAACGAATTAAAAATGAAAGATTATAGAAGGAAATTAAGAAGATAGATTAATGGGTTAAAATTTGTAAAATAATACATAAAGTAAATTTGCAATAACAATTGCAAACTGCTGCCACATGTACAAATATGAAGTTAGGCACAATTGGAACACACTGTTCACGAGGAACTCAATTCCGTTTGGATTTTGGTTTCCTAATATATTTTGGACTCAATTATGTTATTTAGGGTTTTCTAGATCTATAAATAGCCCATGAAAATCAATCATAGGGCATCAAGTAGAAAGTCAATACTTTTTCGAGTTCTTTTCTTTCTTTTCTTAGAGATTCATGGTTAGCACTACTAAACGGACAATGAAGACGCAGTACGTTGCTTTATTGGCCAAAAGCGAGGAAAATGCGATGCATTTACTTCAGTCGCTTTTTGGCACGACACTTTTCAAAAAGTGACGGACATTGCCGCTAAAAACCTACGAAATGCGTCGCATTTGATTATTTATTTTTAAAAAAGCGACGAACTCTGTCGCTATATTTTAATTTTTTTAAATAAAAATTTCAAAAGGCGATGCAGTCCGTCGCTTTTTTGGAAATTCAATTTTTTGAAAATCACATAAAATCGACTGACAAAAAGACATTGTCCGTCTCTTTTCTAGGTTTTAACTTTTTTTAAAACCTAGAAAAGTGACGGACTAAACTACACTAGAGGTGACATATGGTCGGATTGGATTGGTTTTGCATGGGTTGAATATGATTTGAGATAAAATGGGTTGGATCATAATCCATCCAAATATAATATGGTCAAATATGGATTTTGTCAAAATGGTTCTAACTCATTTAACCAAATTTATTTTTCAAAAACATAAATGTACCCTGGGGCAACCCCCCCCCCCTCCACCTTTCACCAACCTACCCCTAAAAATATATTTTCAAAAATAAAAAAAAATCTGTTTTTCAAAAATAAAAAAAAATTAACCCGCCCCTGGCAACCCCCTGCCCCTCACCCCACTTCCACCAACATACCCTATTTAAAAAAAAAAAAAAAAAAAATGTTTTTACAAAAAATAAATATTTTACCCTCTCCTCCCGGGCATTCTCCGCTCCCAACCCCTACTCCACCCAACTTCCACCAACCTACCTCTAAATTTTCTTTATTGAGTGAAAGTGAGAATAAGTGATCTAATATGAATCAAATGGGTACCCATATTAAAGTGTAAATTAGGTATATAGCATATTATGTAGTCATATTCTCAAGTTATGGCATAAGAGTTTGATTTTCATTCTATAACATTTAATATATCAACTTATAGCATTTCTTTAAATTAAAATATTGTAAATATTTATTCTGTAAAATTAGGACGAAAAATAAAATTAAAAAAAGATTAATTAAAATTGGATAATTTCCGTGAATGTAGTTACTGTTATTAACTGATAACAAAATGTGCACCTTTTAAGGGATTTTAAAATATATTAATTATAGATATGCACCTTAATTATCTCAATCCGTTTTTAATGGTAATTATTTTTGATTTTTTATCCTTAAAAAATTATAGTCTGTTATCTTTCTTTCCATAAACGTGTATCATTTTTTTTTTTCAGAAATTGAACTATATTTATATATTCGAATTCTGTCATATTTTATCATTTTTTTTTTTGGAGAAACAATTAAAATTGAAGGTTGAAAAAGTTTAGATTTGATTTGACGGAAAAAATTGTGTCAATTTTAATTAAACATGGTGGCAAATGGAATTCATCAGGTTAGTTTTTTTTTAATATTTTAGTGATGTGTCGTATTTTTTTCCCATGTTATATTGCATATGTTAAATTGATATATTTTTTTTGTGATACATTTTCAGTGTTTCTACTAATAAATATTTCGTAATATTAAATGTATTTTCATGTGTAAATAAAACGAAGAATGATGTTAAATGTGATTATTGGTTAAAAATAAAAAATTTACAGTTTTTGATCAATTTAGCAAATTTTTTGTTTTTGAAACAGTAGAACAATATCTGACATTTTGTATTAATAATGTATACATTTTGTATTTTAATGTATATAAATAGTGTGTGAACAATATATACGAAAATCAATGTTTATAGTTGTACGTAGCTATTATTGATTTGTAATATATATATATGAATTCTGTATAAAAATTGAATTAACTGTATATTTTTTTTTTATTAAATTGGATAAATTGAGTATGAAAGTGTATTTTAGATTGTATGTACTAGTTAGTTGTGTAGTATGCAGTATGTATACAAATTGTTTTAATTTTGTATTAATTTAAAAATTTGTGATTGCATATATATGTGACTTGTATATAAATTGTGTATGATTTGTGTATTAATTTTGTATAAAATGGTATTAAGTGTGTAATAAACAATGTATTAATTGTGTATTAAATTACAATAGTGTATAAACAGTGTAGTAATTGTGTATTAAATTATGTATGAAGTGTGTATTATTTTTCTACGAAGTGTATGAAGTGTGTGTTAAACAGTGACTTGTATATAAATTGTGTATGAAGTGTGTATTAATTATGTATGAATAAATTTATAATTTTATTATGGGATGCACTGAATGTAATTTTAATGTTGTGAAACAGGGGAATACGTCGACTATGATATGGAGGGCATCATATACGATACTTCTACTCTTTATACTGGTTTAGTTAATGCTATAGTAACTCAACTAAATATAGAAGAAAATCTAAATTCTGTTGAGATAAAGTATATAGTTAGCGAAATGTGTCCACCTATAAAAATTCATAATGATGTTGGGGTAAAGGTTTATCTAGATCAGATGAGGGTGAATTTGAATTTTTTTACAAAATACCCATTATGCATCACTTTGAAAGATTGTGTGCAGTATAACGAATGTCATAGAGTTATAGTTAATGATAGAATAAATTCTGATGTTATATTATCACAGAATAACATAGATCTATACTCCAACAATTCTATCCGTTTGATCGGAATGGATTTAGACGGAGTTGTCAATGATAATAGTGAAGTAGATAATGATATAATATGTGATCATTCTAATTTATTTGTAGCTGATAATCAGATTTATAATAATAAAGAAACCCTTAAGGAGGTTATGAGGCATGTTGGACTTGTTGAGAAGTTCAGCTTTCGGGTTGCGCGTTGTAATGCATCTAAGTAAGTTTAAATTTTTTTTTTAATTTTTTTTTTGTTTTGTTACAGTGTATATATATTGTAATGTATATTTTATTAAATTTTGTAACAGTTATCACCTGAATTGTATTTTTAAGAGTTATTCTTGGATGATGAGGGCATCTAGTTTGAATAAATCTAGTTTATTCAAAGTTCGGAAGTATATTGCACAGCACACATGTTGTGTTAGAGAAAGAGTTTATGACAGACGTCAAGGGATAACTGACGTTGTAGCTGTCTTGATAATGGATAATTATATTGATCCATCTAAAGTATATACTCCAAAAGATGTAGCTGATGATATGTTGAAATTGCTTGGTATTTCGTTGACATACATACAAGCATGGAGAGCTAAAGAAAAAGCAGTGAAGTTGGTGAGAGGAGATCCAGCAGAATCTTATGCAAGATTATCTGGTAATTTCGAATAAAATGATAAATTTAAACATTAGTTATTTTGTTGTGCAGTAACAGTTTCGTGTATTCTTTATGTATAAAATATGTATTTTTTATGTATGAATTGGACTGTTATTTTCAGGTAATTTCGAAAATAATGATAAATTTATACAGTAACAGTTATGTGTATTTTTTATGTATAAAATATGTATTTTTTATGTATGAATTGGACTGTTATTTTCAAGTTATTTTTACATTTTGGAGCAAACATATCCAGGATCTGTTTTGAAAATAAAAAGGAATGAAGGTGATACATTTTTATATGCATTTGTTGCTTTAGAAGCATGTATTAGGGGTTGGGAATATTGTAGGTCAATTGTAGTTGTTGATGGTGCTGCATTAAAATGTTCATATGGTGGTACAATGTTAACTGCAAGCACATTGGATCCGGGAGGTAAAATACTAGCCTATATAATTTTCTAATTATATAATATAATGAAAAAATATATGAATGATATTTCTGATTTGTGTGATATTTTTTTAAAAAATTAATGAGCAGGTCATATACTTCCGTTGGCGTATGCGATAGTAGATTCTGAAAATGATGCTTCATGGACATGGTTTTTTGAGCAATTTAGAGAAGCATATAGAGTTAGACAAAATATGTGTTTTATGTCAGACAGAAATAAAAGCATATGGAAAGGGACAACAAATGTATATCCTGAATCAGAATATTATGCATGCATATGGCATTTATCAGTCAATGTTTTGAAGAATTTCAATAGAAATACTGAAGATTTGAAGATGTTTTACTTTTCATTGGCAAAAGCTTATACAAAACAACAGTTTGAGACAATTATGGGAAGAATAGATCAGATAGATACGCGAATACAACCATATTTGTTCTATATTGGTTATAGCAAATGGTCAAGAGCTTACTCGAATTGTAAGCGCACATGGACCATGACTTCAAACATCGCGGAGTCATTGAATAATGTTAACAGATTAGCACGGAGGTTACCAGTGATTTCACTTCTTGAGTTTATGAGGGTGACAATTCAGAGGTGGATTCACAAGCATAATGAGGAGGCTGATAAGACTACATCTAATCTGACAAAAAAATATGATATTTATCTACAGAAAAGTATTACGTTGTCGTGCAATATGAGGGTATGTGTTTCACTGTATTGTATTTTAATTCATACTAATCTGCAGCATGTATAAATTTTTATTTTTTCACAGATGATACCTTCAACTGCTGATCTGCATGTTGTAGCTGAAGGAGCAAAGAAATACATAGTAAATTTGAACACAAGGATGTGTAGTTGCGGAAGATTTCAACATTATGAGATACCGTGTGGTCATGCAATTGCTGTTCTCCGGTACATGGAAGTTACATCAAGCAGATTTCTTTTCTGCTTTTTATAGCTCAAGAATTTCAAAGATGCTTATGCCATTCCTGTCGAGCCTATCTCGTGCGAGAGTACATGGGATATACCAAGTTATATTTCAGATCCTAAATTGATGCCGCCTGGTCCAAAAAGAGCAGCAGGAAGACCCAAACTTGAACGGTGGAAGGGGTTCGCAGATGTGAATTTCAAGAAGGCAAAAAGCACATGCAGTAGATGCCATCAGGTTGGACACAATAGGAAGACTTGTTCAAACTATCATGTACAAAAACAATGATGTCGTAATGTTAAATCTGTGTTTTTGAGGCATTACATTGTTATAAAATGTTTTTTTTTATTGAATAATATTACTTTTCATACAAATGTCATACATTGTATATACAAATGTTCATATATTAACATATGTTAACAATAATAATTCATATAATCATATAACATTTATTTAGTTATTGCATTCATAATGGGGACTACATACAAAATTTATACATTTATACAAATTCAATACTTGCATATAAAAAAATAATGTATGTTTATGTTATACATATTAAATTATAATATGTTATAATTCATACAGTTTTCATACATTATTCATACCAGTAATATACATACAATTTGTTTCTGTTTGTATTTTGAAAAATATATTTTATAATTTGTCATAATTCATACATTTTTCATACAGTATTCATACAGTAATATAATTAATATCTGTTTCTTTTTGTATTTGAAAGTGTATAGTATTCATGCAAAACAAATTTATGGAATAATTTAACATTACTATCTACTATATATCAAATTTTAATATGACATTCATAATTCATATGATTTTCATACATGATTCATACAGTGTTCATATATGTTAAAGTGAGACACATTTAGTAATAATTTATATAAAACCATCAGTAGTCATAATAAAAATACAAACAGAAACAAATTGTATGTATATTAGTGGTATGAATAATGTATGCAAGATGGTGATACACATTTATTAATGTATAATTGTATGATATAATTCATACATTTTTCATACAGTATTCATACCAGTAATATAATTAATATCTGTTTCTGTTTGTATTTGAAAGTGTATAGTATTCATGCAAAACAAATTTATGGAATAATTTAACATTACTATGTACTGTATATCAAATTTTAATATGACATTCATAATTCATATGATTTTCATACATGATTCATACAGTTTTTATATATGTTAAAGTGAGACACATTTAGTAATAATCAGTAATAATTTATATAAAACCATCAGAATAGTCATAATAAAAAATCTGGGAAAATATATAAATTGTTCATAAGTTAAAAAAAACAAGTCATTCAAATAAATGTACATTGTGCCATGAAGATTTCTACTTCCTGATATGAAATTTTGGAGTAGGATAATTGGTGGTGTCCATAACTTGTTCTTTATGAGTTCGAGGTCCACCCTTCTTGCTAGCAACTGTTCCTGTAACTTCACTTTCACTGATTGCGCCTTCATCATTCTTTGATTTTCCATAATGCCAAAGTAATGTAGCATATCTTTGACGATGATATTTTGAATCAATATCAATATATGATATATCAAAAACACCATTGCTCATGTATTCGGCAAATAGAGATGTGTATAAACCACAATCACTGTAAACAAATTGAAAAAAATTGTAATGAATATATAGCAATTTCAATTTAAAATGAATAAGAAAATAATGTAAGAAATATACATACTTTGAACTTTCTTCTTGTTGAGGAACATGTGTAACATTCTTGATACTTAGAGGTTCAGAGTGAGACTTCTGTTGATAATCAGGGAGATTATTCACATACAAATCAAGCCTTTTGCCATAAAATCCTGTGCTCGTCAGAAATAAAGAAATCATGGTTGCAAGCTTATCAACAGCTTCTTTGACTTTCCTTGAATGAACAGATCCTCCCATCATCGAATCATATACATATAGACATCTACTTTTGATTCGGAATACAACAAGAAACCAATGGAATTTGTCCTTGATGTTGACTGGGATGATTACTTCGTCAACCCTATCCCACGGAATGTTAGCAAGCAGCTTATATCCTCTAATGCATTGTCCAACATCATGGTCCGGTGATATGCATCTCATGTCACATTCTGATTGTCTCCACTGTTTCTCAATGTTATCAACCCATGCCATAAACCAACAATCAACAGTACTGTAAGAAGTGACTGTTTGGGAGTATTTTGCCTTCTTTCAGAGATAATACATTATTGTATTAATATGTTGTTTTAGCAAAAAAAAATATACCTATCTGATTCGTTCACTGTTCACACATATTTCATACAAAAAATATTCATACATATATCACTGCAACTCAAAACCATAATAATTAGTTGAAAAAAATTCTTACCCCGTCCTCCCAAGGTCTGCCCAGTTGACTCATTATCTGAAAAAAATCCTTCTCTCCGATTTTGACAACGCCAAAGTCCATTTGAGGATGAAATGTGTTTTTAATCTTGGAATATGCTGCTTTCCTGTATATTTTTTAAAAAAGTTATATTAATTTAGGAGTTTAGAAATTAAATAAAATAATTTTTATCATCGTACAAATTACCTGCCACGCCTGCTTGACACATCTTTGAAAATTCATTTATTGAACTCCTCAATCAGTTCAACTGGAACATCAAACCCATTGTGATTTTGGAATGGATGTTTGATTTGAAAGAATGTAGGTACTCTATTTGAACTTTTTTCTCCTTCCGACGTTCTGATATAAGGAGAAGAATTGTATTTACCCACATTCTTGTGTCTTGTTCGCACATTTGGAGTCGTGGTGGCATTAAGAATCGGATCAAGTGCAATTATTTGTGTCATGGTAAAATCAGGATAATCGTCCAATGTTGGTGGTTTTGATTTTGACGTTGTAGATGCATCAACATTTAAACAATCATCCGTTGACTTTTGAGCTTCATATACATGAAAAATCGTTAAATAAAAAAAATCTTAAATTTTCATTTATGTGATAAAAATGAATATATCGTACGAACTGTGTTTGAACTTTAGACTTGTTGTCCAATTGAAACTGTAGGCATATTTGTTGGATCAGATTGTGCAGCATGATGGTTGGCGTTTTCCTGAAACATGTATTCATACACATGTAATACAAAACTAATGCAGTGAATCATACACAATTCAAACAAACTTACAAAAATAATATTGAAAAATACATAATTCATACACATAGTATACAAAACATAATACAATATAATCATACACATTTCAAACAAACTTACAACACTCTTTCATACACAATATATTCAACACCAAATATACAAGTCAAAACATAAAGTATAACTAATTATGGATATTACTATTCACCAGTATCAATAAACTTGATACAAAAAAATTTATACACAATTCATACATATTTCATACACATTTTATATATACAGTGAATCATATAGTGATATATACAATTCATACAGTGGATCATACACAATACATACAGTGAATCATACATAAAAAATACATGTTTCCGCAATTGATATTGTAATAAGAAGAAATCTGTAATTTCATAAGTGAATCATACACAATTCATACATTATTTATTTACACAAAATTTATATATTAAATATTTTATACCCAAATAACAGGAAATAAAAATAACAGAATTTATATATTTTTCAAACAAAATTCATACATAAAGTATACACAGATATATATACCTCTGGTTGTTCTTCGGGTATTTGTTCTCCTCTTGACAATCGAATCTCATCAATTATCATTTTGGTGGAGTTATCAACATACATCTTGATATCAGCCATGTGCTTGTGAACCTTATCGGTGAACATAAAAAAGTTTATACATGAATAGTTTATAAAGTCATTATATTAATTATATAAAAATATGTTGGAACTTACAGTGATTTTGAGTTCTTTCAACTCTGTCTTAACCTGTTAATTAAAAAAATAAGTATTTGATATGTGTACTGTAATTTCAAAAAAAAGTATGTTTATTTGAATATTTTACTTGTACCTCTGCAATATCAGCTCTCAATTCTTGAACTTTATGCTCACTATCAACAGCACGATTTTCCGATGATCTGGGATTTTCTGAATCATGGTGGCTGCTGGACTGATTTAAAATGGTTTCGTCCATGAGATTTAACTCTTCTTCAGAGAAGACAATATTTCTGAATTTATGCTGCAGGAAAAAAAATGTATAATGTATAATGATTTATAATGAATGTAATAACATTGTAAGAAAAATACCTGATTCCTATGTGTTCTGAAAATTGTTTTCTTCAAATCATCAAAAAAATGACGTCATTTGGGTGTCTTCCAGTTCAGGATTCTCGGTGTGCTATTTGAAACACTTATAGCAATTGTGTTGTCAAATGGATGACAACACTCATAAAACCATATCTGCAGTGCTATGTGGAACTGGCTGAATTTGAATGACGATGGATTTTTTTTGAATTTTTTATTGCAAGCTTTGAGTGTTAAATTAAAACACTCATTTGCCCAAGGGAATGTGGCATACTGTCCAGACTCTACCAAATCAAAATACAATTTTGGAATTGTTGTTTTTGAAGGGTCTGATGCAGTCAGAAATGAAGAAATAAAGTACAAGATCTCGATTTCTAGACGGTCATCTTCTTCCCAAATATTTTGCAATTTAAACTTGTAATAAAAATCTGACTTGGATACTTTATTAAAATCTCCAAAATTTTCAGCAATGAGTCTGTTTGGAACATGTGGATCAGATACAAAATCAGAAACAGGCCCACATTTCAAACCAGTTATAGCAACAAACTCTTTTAACTCAAAATGTAACTCTTTACCATTTACTTTAATGACAAACATGTCATCCCTAACATTTCCATTCCCCATTCTAAATAAGTGTCTCAACAATTGACATTGAATTTTAATGTGATGCAAATTATTAAAAAAATTCAAAAGGTGTTTCATCTAGGAATTGTTGAAACTTATCTTGACCTAAAAAGGTCAACAAATCCGCAAACACATTCATGTTAATACATGAAGACAAATGTGTTTGTGTCTTCTTCTCCTAAAAAAATGTAAAAATTAAATACATTAATCATACACATATTCATACACATAGTATACAAAACATAATGCAGTGAATCATACACAATTCAAACAAACTTACAACATAATATTGAAAAATACATCATTCATACACATAGTATACAAAACATAATGCAGTGAATCATACACAATTCAAACAAACTTACAACATAATATTGAAAAATACATAATTCATACACATAGTATACAAAACATTATACAATATAATCATACACATTTCAAACAAACTTACAACATTCTTTCATACACAATATATTCAACACCAAAATATACAAATCAAAACATAAAGTATAACTAATTATGGATATTACTATTCAACAGTATCAAAAAACTTGATACAAAAAATTTATACACATTTTATATATACAGTGAATCATACAGTGAATCATACAAAATTCATACAGTGAATCATACACAATTCATACAGTTAATCATACACAATTCATACAGTGTATCATACATAAAAAATACATGTTTCAGCAATTGATATTGTAATATGAAGAAATCTGTAATTTCATACAGTGAATCATATACAATTCATACATTATTTATTTACATAAAATTTATATTTTAACTATTTTATACCCAAATAACAGAAAATAAAAATAACAGAACATAAAAAAGTTTTAAAAAATTAACTTTTACTAACCTTTGAACTTTTTTTGGGTTTAACTGTTTCTTCTTCTTCTTGTAAATGTGAAGTATCGATTTCAGATGCTCTTGGTTTTTTGGATTTTGATTTTATCAACTCTTCCACAAAATCAGATTCAGAATCTGATGATTCCTCGATTTCTTTTCCTTTCCTCTTCTTTCCTCTTTCTTTCGTCCTTTTCTCAGATTCATCTACTTTTTTCTTTTCTTTCCCTTTTCTCTTCTTCTCGTTTTCCTTTGGATGTTTTTTTTTTCTATTGTTGATTTCCCTGATCTAGATTTAACTTTAACAGATGAAAGCTGAGATTGTGTTTGTGATAAAATTTTGAAAGATGGAGCATGAAAATCGTCTGAGCTTGCTTCTTCATTCAATCTTCTATTTTTTCTCGGGGTTTCGTTGACTCTTTTCGACATTGTACGATTTGTTTATCGCAAGATTTAAAGATTTGAGTGCTAAAAATGAAGATTTGAATGCAAATATTTGAGAATTCTTGAAGAAGACTGTTAAGAGAGAAGTGATTTTGAGAGAAAATTTGGTGAAAATAAAAATTTAGGCATGCGAATTTTGGTGAAAAGTTTTGATAGGCGTGCAGAGGTAATGATTTTGAAAAGAGTTGGGGAAGAACAAAAATTTGGGGAATATGAATTATTTTTTTTTAGATAACGTTTTACAGTTTTAAAAATAAAACTGTAATTGTTTTAGATTTTGATAAAATTCCTATTATTTTGTAGTTATCTTAAAAAAGGTAACTATATAATATTTAATTTAAATTACATTAATTAAGAGTTTTGTTTAAAAAGGTAACTTAAAATAATAAATGTAATTAACTACATTATTTTAAATAAGGTAATTGAATTATTTAAATAAGTTAATTATTATTTTAAAAAATTAATGAGAATAATATATTAAGAGATTGATATGCTATAACTTGATAATAATATGCTATAACTAGTTTATTATTAAAAAGTTTGTTTATAACTTGATATTTAACATCTTAAATGTGTGTGTAGTGTTATTTTTATCATATTAAACCCATTTTTACCATATTTGAAGAAACTTATAAAATAGCTTGAAGCCCATATTTGATCAATTATAATATTAGCGATCCAAGTCATTATATATGATCAAAATGGACTCATTTTATTAATATGGACTGAAATTGTTACCCCTAAACCACATTGTCCGTCACTTTTCTGGATTTTAAAAATAATTAGAACCCAGAAAAGTTTAGTCCGTCGCTTTTCTGGGTTTTAAAAAAATTAAAACCCAAAAGCGACGAACTAAACAACGTTGCCCGTCACTTTTTTTACAATTTTTTTGACAACAAATTCTATCAGCTGCTGCCCACCTGTAAATTCAATCCAATTCAATTTTATACTATTTTGCACAATCAAATACACATAATTATATAAACAATCTACACAACATAAAACAAAAAGCTTAAATAACATTCAAAAGCATCTAAAGCAAAATTTAAAGACTTATAAAGTCTTTCAAAATTCGTTTCAAATAAATCATAAATGTCTAGAGATTTTATCTAGGGAGTGGGGTCTAATAATCATCCCCATCACTCTCGTCGTCAGTGTCATCGGGAGCCGAAGTAGTAGGTCGACAAGCAAGGTTATCACTTTTTTTTTTACTGAATGGTCGCACTCATGCTTTCTTGTTCAACTACTCTTCTCCGCTCCGACTCTGTCGGTGTTGGTGTAAATTTAGCTATTTGATTTGACATAACATCAATCTAAACACCGTCAAATGTCTCCACTTGAATTGACGGTCCAATCCTTCTAAGTTGATTGGAGTACGTCTTACGTCGTGTCGACAGCCTAGACCTTAGACTCTAACCTTCTGTGTCCCCCACCACCATCACCACCACCACCACTTTTTCTTTCCAAATCTAGGTAAAAAGTTTAGGTGTTATTTGAACCGAACAATCTACATTCTCAGCAACATACTCCTGAACTCATTTTGCATATTATATATAAAAATTGACATCAATATATATACATATCGTAAGTATATTCACTATTACATATATTATTCATATTAAATAACTTACAAAAGTTCATTCGTCTCTTTCCTCCGTCCACACATCTAGATCCCACTCATTTTCTTTGGTCCTGACATGAGTCTTCTTGAAAACCTCCGGTGTAATAGGATTGCATCTCAATGTTTTTTCCTATAAATAAAAAACGGGAATTTGTAACGAGTAATTTACCTAGTGTGATATATAGCCATGAAATATTAGCTACAATATAAAATTCATCATAAATTGTTCACTTTTAATGACAAAAATTATATTTTATGCTTAAATACATGAGTTACATACTTTTAATGATGAAACATAAATATTTATAGAAAAATTTTTGTCCACTACAATTTTCCATCAAAAAATAAATTGACGCCATTAGTACCCATTAATTCAAAGCTTTCTATGACAAATTACTTTGTCAATTATGATGTTCTCAATTAGTGACAGTCATTTTAATCATAAATTTAATTAAATTTTGGATATGGAAAACTTTTGTCGCTAAAAATATAGTAATACATTAGTGACAAACTATTTTTATCCTAAAATTAGATAAGTTTTAAATTCAAAATTATTTTGTCACAGAAAATTTATTGATACATTAAAAACATACAATTTCTTTTCTAAAATTAGTTAAATTTTAATACCAAGTTATATATATATATATATATATATATATATATATATATATATATATATATATATATATATATACAGAAAATATATTGATAAATTAAAAACACATAAAAGTGACTCGTGTCACTGCTATAAAATTTTCAATTCTAACAATTTAATTTTTATATAATTTAATTGTGGTAGTCTTTTTTTCAATTTCAATTTTATTTTTTTTAAGAAAATGTTACACATATCGTTGTTAGGATTAGGGATAAACTGTTTCGTTCTTTTTTTAATCTTAAATATAATTAATTGTAGCTTTATTATTTACATTTATTTAACCATTTTAAAACTTATATTCATTAAATTATTTTAAAATGTAGTATTTATTTGAAAAATAAATTTACTTGAAAAATAAATAATCAACATTTTTATTAATTTCTTAATAATGCAATCAATAATAACAAGAAAAATTTTAAATATAAACTGTTAATTTGTTTAAATGTGAAAGTTGAGAGTTTAAAATTTATTTTAAATTAATAAAATTTGTCAATTAAGTTTTTTTATTTAAATGTAAAAATAATAAAAATTCAAGTAGTTGCAACTAAATTTCCATCAAATTCATCAAATTTTGCTAAGAGACCAGTTTGAGTTTATTTTAAATTAAATTAATATATATATATATATATATATATATATATATATATATATATATATATATATATATTGTAACTATTCATGCAAAATAAAAGGAAAACAAGCAGAGTAACTTCTCCGCAAAAATTATCTTCTTCTGATAAACTATAAAACTTCATTTTCATATCAAATTGAGAAAACTACTGTGTTATTTTGATAAAGAAGGTAAGTTTATTTCTTTCATAGATTATATCTTATGTATATTTTTTTATTCAATTTTGAAATTTAAAGATCACAAGTTAAAAAATTGAAATTTGTTATCTAATTTTATGTTCTATTTGTTTTGAAATTTTAATTTTCTTTTTGATTTGATATTTCTTCTTGACAATTTTAACTTTTTCTTTGTTGTAGATTTGATATTCTCTAACAATTTCATCTATAATGGTTAAAATTTCGATTTACTCTATTTGCTGTT
The DNA here is from genome assembly GCA_027705065.1 of Solanum peruvianum. Classification (NCBI taxonomy): domain Eukaryota; kingdom Viridiplantae; phylum Streptophyta; class Magnoliopsida; order Solanales; family Solanaceae; genus Solanum; species Solanum peruvianum. Next base: position 37,642,398 of record JAKWJD010001758.1, read on the forward strand.
TCACATAAAAGTGTAATAATTAACGTAACAAAACAATAGATAACTTTCCAATTTTGCATTTATTTTCTTTTAAAAAATAGTCATTTTTACATCAATCTCTAATAAAATATTGAAACTGATCAACGATATTATTTGAACTATAAATAAAATAGTAAATGTAAAAGTTAGTTAAAACATCATTACAGAAAAAAAATGAAAAAGAAAAGAATGATAATGTATAAAGAAATCTAGATAGTATCGTATACTTTTCTTCCTCTGTTTAAAAAATAATGTCCATATTTTCTTTTTAGTTTGTTTCACAAAAATTTTCCTTTCCTTTTTTGACAATACTTGAATTTAACTTTCCACATGACATGTTTAATACTACAAAATTAAAGGATATTTTAGTACATTTAATATAACTTTAATTTAGAACCTCAATGTTAAAAAGTCTTTTTTAAAAAACTCCGTTCTAAATTAAACTAGACAATTCTTTTTAAAACGGAGAGAGTAATTATTATTACTTAATGTCAAAGATTCTAAAATATTATAAAACTTCATAATTCAAAGTATTTTAATTTATTCAAAATTAGCAATATCTTTACTAGGAGAGAAAAATAAAATTATTATAAAATAAAATAAAATAAAATTTATTACTGAATAAACAAAGATAATTTAAATTTTATAATAAAGACAAAAGTTTCAAACATTCAACAAAAAATATATGTGATATATATATATATATTTTAAAAAATAAATATATTCAGACATTACAACAAGGACAAATTGACTTCTGTTCATCGTAAAAATGTATTATTGTGTTATATAAACTTTTTTATTTCTTTTATTTATTGTATATAGTTTGTTTGGTTGTTTATAGTGCGTAAATAAAATGTAATTAAATAAACAAAATTGCTTATATGTAAAATGAAGAAATTGCTTCATTGTGTGTATTTAATTAGTTTTAATAATAAATATGATTTGTATTTAATTAATTATGTATTATTATATATTTCATACTTTTATTAAATATTAAATAATAATTAATAATTAAAATTTAATAAATTTTCCATTAATACTTTGACTTGAATCAAAATTTGTAAATAATATTTTTGAAATTTGTGATTTTGAATTATATTATATATATATATATATATATATATATACTAGATAGAGCATGGCCGTGCAAAGCACGGCCCAACATTAAATGATCATTATTTCAGAAAAATTAATGCATTATATGAAAAATCTGATTTTCGTATTAGTGAATTATAAGTGGTATAATATCATTGTCATAAAGAAATCGATTATATTTTACATATATTTCAGATAGCAAAAGCATCCGCTTTGTGCATTATATAAATCTCTAGAACTGAAAAATAACATCAAATATCTTTTGGGGAAGAAAAATGATGTCTTACATAACGAGAGGACAATTTGGCTAAAGCTTCACATTTACTGGACTCGGAGGATTTGGTCACTATTTGTGCCTATGTTTACCCTTACCCTTTACATTGTGTTTGAATGGTTGTTTGAAATTAGGTGATAATTGTATTGTATCCTATTGTTTTATAAAAGTATTATTATATTATATTATATAAAAAATTATTATATTATATTATATATTTAAATTTGATTTATTTATAATATATTTGAGTTAATTTTTAATGTATTGGAATTAGTTTTTAATGTATTCGATTTATATATTATGTATCTTGTTAATTCAAATGTTGAATACACATATGGAATATCTAACAAAACGAATTATAAAATTTGAAGGATGACAATGCGTCAAGGCTAAGCATGTGTGAATGCAGGTTAAAAGCATTTATGCCATTTCATTCTTTCACCTAATTCTTTGCTACTAAAGTCACGTGTCTGTACACGTGCCTTTATCAGACCCCACCCCACCCCTTCACAATAAAAAAAAATCAATAATTAATTAGAATTAAAATAATAATTAGTGAATAATTAATAATTGCTAAAGTCGTTTATTGTTATTAACGAAGCACAAAACACCAAAACAACACTGTACCGCAAAATCTCATCCATCAGCATCACCGTTAATGTGACGGAGCTGTTACATATTAATACTACTAATACTAATTACTCACCAATCACTCACATTAATCAACAAATTTAAACAAAACTGGTAAACTAAACACAAAATTAAATTTTAAAATTACGAATATTAAACCATTTATACTTATCGCCGATTAATCTACCGATGAAATCAAAGAGGCACAAGCGGGTTAGACCCGAATACATCTCCGAAATCCTGAAAGAAGTCCTCTACGGGCCAGGATGAAGATTCGAAACCATAATCAGTAGTACTTGATCCGAATAACATGTTATTGCAGTCGGGTAAAGTATTCGGTTCAAAAACAAGTCGAATATGGTAATCGGGTTCTCGAACTGAAACAAATCATTGGGGAAGAAACTCTCGAACGGTGGTAAATCGCAGAAGTTTTCCAACATGAAAATGTCATTTTTGTCCCTGATATCGGAGGGTAAAATCGATAATGACTCAGCTTAAGCTTCCTCGTTATTCTGAGATTCATCAAATGAAGTTGAGCACACCGTAGAACGGACTTCGGCGAGCGTTGACCGTTGTGGGATTCTTCGCCAGAGTTGTAGCCGGAGCAGCTGGTTTTCGTCGCCGGAGGAGTGGCGAAGACGAGGGAACAAATAGAGAATAACGATTACAGCTAGAAGAAGGAAAAAACAACCATCAAAGTTTAGGGAAAAAATAAAATATTAGAGAAATCAAAGAAAAAAATTGAAGGAGCCTTACGTGGGATGAATGGGAAAAACATAGAGTAGATTTTCAGCAACCAAAGTAAAAAGCAATAAAGGAAGAAAGTTGAAAGATGAAGCTAATGATGTGATGTGTCATTGAGACACCTAATCTATAATAAAGAATTGAAAGGACCAAAATATCCTCAAATTTGAATTAATAGACATGAAGCACACATGTTGAAACTAGCCTTTTCTATAATAGTAGTAATAATATATATATATATATATATATATATATATATATATATATATATATATATATATATATATATATATATATATATATATATATAATATTTTATCTTTTTTACTTTTATAATAAATTTCCAGGTGAAGAATTGAAATATAATTTTTTTAATAAGAAAAAATTGCTTTATAATATCTTAACATAAATATATTATAACATAAAAAATGTAGATCATAACTATTAAAATAATATTATAATGAAAAGTTAAATATATTAAATAAATTTCATAATTTTTTTTGTGACATTTTAAATATTCACGTCATTCACAAGTACAAATAATAGTTGGTAATAAAAGTGCTGAAGTTAAAAAAAATACTTTTGAAAGTGCTGAAACTTATTTTTCAAAATAAGCAGTTATGCGTTTGGATAAAAGTGCTGAAGTTAAAAGAAAAGTTGTTGATGTGTTTGACAAATAAGTGCTCATGAACAACTTTTTAAATCAAAATGACCGAAATACCCTTAAAAGCTGTTAACATAATAAAAGTTAATTAATTTATATTTTACAGTCATAAATAATTATATTTTGCTATCATTCACATATTTCTTTCTCGTCACAAATTATTTATAAGAGAAATATAAACTTATTATAGATTTTAAAGATATATAATTTGAATAGATTAAAGAACGATTTAAGATTTATTTTATTTTCATTCATTAGTAATAATAATTGTCTATCATCCATATGTGAAAAGGGAAAAATAGAAGAAAGAGATGTTAGAGTTTTGTGGGTAATTTGGAGATTGTATAAAAATATTAAGGGGAAAAAGGTAAAAATGTGGTCAACTTAAAACAACTTATAAGCTAGGGAAAAAAAAGCATCCCTACCCCAACTTTTAACTTTTGGCTTAAAATAAGTTTTTTTCTAAAACTTAAAATAAGTTATTTTGAGTATTGCCAAACAGCTAAATAAGTCAAAAAACAGTTTTAAGTCAATTTGACCAGCTTTAAGCTGAGCCAAACATGCTCTAATTTTAATTTATAAAAAGCCACTTCAATATATTGACAAAGAGATGAAAATAAAAGCGAAAGAAAATAGTTATCCCTTTCCCCTCTTTCTTCTTGCATTAACATTTATATTAGTTGTATAATACAATCTTTTATGTTAGGTTTTTCTTCACTAGTTATTATTTTATATGGAACTTTGACCTTAGTTGCCACCTTTTTTTTTAAAGAGTTGGTTGATACTTTTCCCTCTATTTTGCTCATCACAGCATCCAAGAACACTTGATTTGACTGGCCAGCCATTGTCCCAACTCCCTCTCTTCTCTTCACATAATCAAACCCAAAGACTTTTTCTTCTTCTTGTCAACTAACACTTCACATTTGATATTAATCAGTCAACACGACGTTTCTCCGGTTGCTTTATCACCGAAATAATCATCCATAATTGCTTCTACAGTTGTTAAACCATTAATAATAGCTGTTTAACGAATTTCATTTATACTTATGGAGAACAGTAGTAACAAAGAAACGGCGATGAGACTTAGAGAGGTGGCCGAAGGAGCAGTAAAGGCGATCGGGTTAGGGTTTGATATAGTGGATGATTTGAGGTTGAAGTTCTGTAAGGATTATCAGTTGATCTCTGTTGACCATGATCAGGTGCGAGACATTTCTATTCCTGGTGGAATTTTGGTTCAAAATGTTCCCAAATCTATCAATTGCGATAAAGGCGAACGCATGAGATTTACTTCTGATATTCTCTCTTTCTCCCAGGTATCTTTTTGCAATTTCTTTCTTATTATATATCTTACCTTTCAGTGTAGAGCTGCTCCTTTTAAGTTTGCCAAAATTAACTCGTCTTGAACTCCATCTGAAAAAAATCATGAATATTTATCTGATTTTATGTAATTTCTATATAGTTGTGGTTTAGTGTCAAAATCTTTTTGGTCAATCTTGTAGAATCAATGAGTTGTTCCTGCTGTATTCCCAATTTAGAACTCATGAATTTGTGATTTCCGGGGAAAAGGTCCGCTGAACTTTGAGACATTGTCCAAATGCCATCTGTTAATATATTTGGGGCCAAATATACCACTACTCTTACAAGATTGAATCAAATATGCCATTATACAAAGGCAATAACTGGACCATGACAAATTTGAGCCTTTTTTGTTTCGGAAAAAGCGTCGTGTTGAAATGCTTTTTGTCATTAGTGAATAATGGCATATTTTGACAGATCATGTAACCATACAATATATTTGACCTCAACTATTTACGGATGGTAGCCATTTCACAAATTTTAGTGACAAATCTGGACCTATTCACTAGTCTACTCCCTCTATTTCCTCTTAACGATATTAAGGTGATTAACCAGGAAGCTTATAAAGAAAGCTATTTTAACTTATTCTCGCGATAATGGAAGAAAAATATTAAATTAATAAAGTGACAAGTTGATGGGGAAAAATTACATCAGAACTTCAAAAAAGTTGAATAGATTAATGGATTTGAAGTTTTGGAAGTTGCAAAAGTAGTATAAAAATGGAAATGTTGTATTGCGATAGAGGGAGAATAGTGCTTTCACCATGAGATAGGATAGTTTCTTTTGAAGTATAGGCAATGGAGGGTCTCAACGAGAGAAAGGGAAGAAGGGGATGCTGGAAATCAAGGGAATTTGGCAATCAATGAATCTGAGGCAAGTCTCCGTTTAATGTTCATTAGTTATTTTAAAAGGGGTGAGAAAATATATGCATGTTGAGAGATGGGGAGAAATGGTTCGGAGTTGATAAAAATGCATGAAGTATAAGTTTGAGCAAACCTCTCTGAGATTGTCTGAAACCGAGCTCACAATCTTCCAAAATCTAGTTTTGAAGTCCAAGTTTGAAAATTAAATTAAAATCTTCTTAGGTGTAATTCCTTAATGGCAAACACATCTCATAGTCGAACCTAGACCTATCGCATACTTGACATCCCACCCCCAAACGCCACCCGAATCCGGACCCCTCTCCTTCTTCGCGATTATGACCCTCACCTCGCAAATGCAAAGGTCAACATTTTCATCCTTCATGAATGGGACCAGAGCCTCAAAAATCTGAAGAAGGAACTCAACTTCACCGGATGACAATAGTTCAACTAAGGCGAAATCAACCGAAACTCTGAATGAACCCTCAAAAATCATTCGGAACCTAACAAAGACAAATCAAATTTGCAAATGGTCTAAAATTTTGTTCTGGACCTGTTAGAATCATCTAATGACCGATCCTAGTCATCTTGATTAAAAGTTGACCATGGTCAAACCTTACTTTCCCAAAACTCAAGAATCTACCCAAAGATTCAAAGCAATCCTCAACACCTCGAGATCCATGCAAAATACTTAACAAAGTCAAAAATCACCTTCTGGACCTAGCAAAACTCACAACTTGAATCTGACCTTGTTAGCCTAACATACAATGTTGACTTTTGTCAAACTTCAAAACTCAGAATCTCATCCAATATTCATCTGATCACCTCAAAATTCATGCTACCCATCCCGCTAGTCACAAAATGATATACAGAAGCTAGGGAAAGTGTTAAAACATGGACAACACTCAGAAAACTCAAAACGATTACGAGGGTTGTTACACTTCTAGTACTTATGTGGCTGTTTTGACAGAGAAATAAGAGAGCTTTTGAGGTGTAGAAATGAATTTCGTACAGCTAACAAGTAGTCCTTTGCGCCTTATTTCCTTTTGATGCACCCATGATATTCCTTTTTAAATAGATGATTGGGTGTCTTTCTTGAAAAACCTATCACTTTGTAGGTTTTCTACTTTTGGTATACTCCTTGTATCCTGGTGCTTACTTTGCCCACATATTAATACTTTTATTATTTTTATCAAAAAAAGTTGTGAATATAGGGTATCCATTCACTTCCTTGGTGCCTTTACCTTCATTTATTAACCCTTTTACTGAAAGAAAAAAAGGATTTTCTGAGGTGAGGAAGAGGAGTAAATTTCTACTGAAAAGATGATATAATTATGATTAATAAGTTTTGATTTTGAGTTCAATTTTAATTTTCCTAAGACATTACCTTTATCCTTTTAGATGTCCGAGCGATTTAATCAGGAACTATCCCTTTCTGGTAAGATTCCATCGGGCCATTTCAATGCTGCTTTTGAATATACCACTTGTTGGCAAAAAGACGCTGCCTACACGAAAGCTCTTGCTTTTGATGGGGTCTTCATAACACTCTATAACATTGCATTAGAGAAGGCTCAAGTTGTACTGCGTGATCATGTTAAACAAGCAATTCCTTCATCTTGGGATCCAGTAGCATTGACAAGGTGAGAAGCGGTTTGCATTTAATTCTTTTAAATCCTTCAGGTGTAGGTAACCTCTTCCGTTAAATCATTGCTCATGTTTATCTACCTACTTTTTTGATGGTTGTGTTTTCCTCTTTTCTTTTTATTTGGTTTACAAACTGTAATGCATCGATGAACAAATGAGATAGAGCTTGCTCATAAGAAGTCGTAAGCATGTCGGGACCCTTTTATTTCTGAATTTTCTGGTACTCAGCTTCTTAAATACCTCCAATCTTATATATCTTCGTTGTGGAGATTTTTGTTGGGTTCCTTGGGAGGTTCTTGAATATAGCAAGTTGATAATTTCCAAGGCATTCATGGAAGTTATTCCCCTATTCTAGAGCTGTGCATGGATAAGTAGAAGGAAGATCCTTTAATGCACCTAATGACAGTGTATTTATAATAACAGAGCTTTTTACCCACAAAGAATGTTTCCACACCAGTAATTATCTTGTCGATCAACTGATGAGATGCCAAGGGCCAAGGACTGGGAGACTGCTAACATTTTACTGTTATAGTGAGCCTCTGGAGTGACATTGTGCCCTGCAAAAGATGCATTCCCTCAAAACTAGTTGCTTTGTAATTCTTTTTTGCTGGAACAACATTGTAACTGTTAGTAGTATTGATAAATTGTTGAATTCATTAGCTCTCTAGTCATAGTGTAGTTTCTACACATGTATTTGAACTAAGTTTTGCACATTAAACATATCGCATCTGCTTGATGCTTTATTAATGGAACACCTTACTTCATCAACATAATAAAAATATATATTGTGGCCTGCAATTTGATGATAAATCATACGGAAAAGGGTCTAAAATACCCTTGAAGTATTAGAAATGGTACAAAACTACCCTCCATCCACCTATTGGCTCCAAAATACCCTTGCCACTCACTTATTGGCTCCAAAATGCCCTTGTCATCCACCTTTGGATTCAAAAGTGACCACTTATTTAACGATCTTAAAAACTATTTAAATATTTTTTAAATACGTGACGCTCAACTATTTCTTATAATTAAATTATTAATATAAATTTATAAATCAAACCACTACCCATCCATTACTAATTAAACTCCACCCAATTAATTAACTCGCCCTATTACTAATGCAACAACAGGAAAGCTACTGCCAATGAATGTTTCTAAAAATTTGAGGCGTAAATGTCTATAGAAGTACGTTATCATACATTCAATTCATCAATCAAAACATATTATAATTCAAGTGTCTAAATAAAAATTATCAATAAACTTAAAAGTCTGACTATGTTCATCTTAATTATTCCTTCGTCTCAATTATGTGATGTTACTTAATAGATAATTTTTTTAAAAAATAATATATTATAGTTTTAATATTTAAAACAAATCATAAATATTTATAAAATTATGTAGAAAAAAGTACATGAATTAATTCGGGATGTACTACTTCATTACCTTTAATCATGATTTCAAATTCAAACTTGAGAATCCTATTGAAAGTGTCCTTCTAGATAAGCGGCTCAACCTAAATTCTGATTGGGGGTTGGACTCGAATAATTTTGGATGTCTTTTTCAGGAATCTGTAATTTCGTTGTGTTTTAGTAGTATTTAGGGAGTTTTTGATATTAGAATTGCTTTATTAATTGGGTGGGGTTTAATTAGTAATTAGTGGGTTGATTTATAAATTATATTAATAAATTAAATTATAACGAATGGTTGAGCGCCAAGTATTTAATAATATTTAAACAATTTAAATTTAAAATCGTTAAATAAGTGGTCAATTTTGAACTCAAAGGTGGATTACAAGGGTATTTTGGAGCCAATAGGTAGAATGGAAGGACATTTTTGAGCCAATAGGTGGATAGAGGGTAGTTTTGTACCATTTCCAATACTTCAAGGGTATTTTAGGTCCTTTTCCGTAAATCAAATTACCTAGTCACATACTCAACATCAATTCTTAGACTTACATCAATGTTGGAGACGATTTTAATTTCCAGGTTTATTGAGAAATATGGTACCCATGTTATTGTTGGTGTAAAGATGGGTGGAAAGGATGTTGTATATGTCAAACAGCAATATTCTTCAACACTTCAGCCTGCTGATATACAGAAAAGGTTGAAAGAAGTGGCAGACGAAAGATTTAGCAATGCAAATGTACAATCCAGCAATACTTTGGTGAGTACATATAAGTGAATGGTTTCTGATGTCCACTCTCTCTCTCTCTCTCACACACACAGACAGTGGTCCAAAATGTTGGATCACATTTCCTTGCAATATTTTTTTCTCCAGCCTTAGCATTTTATGTTAAATCTAAAATAGTCTGTTTTCTCTACGCTTATTAGTATCTTTATTTAGCTTTTGATAACAAGTTATAATAGCATTGTATCTTGCAATCTGAAGATCATGGTTGTTTCTGGAAACTTCAACAAAGCTGGCTCGACCTGCTTATCCTGATCACATGCTTTGCTTCTTTCAAATTTTTTACTGGTGATGATTGACTCTTTACTTCAAGTTATCTGAGTATCTATTGGGCACATTGAAATTTGGGCCATCTATATTTTGCTTGTACAGCAACCAAATTCTCGTTTTTTGTTGCTTATTTGGTAAAGTTCCTCTGATTGAGCATATTATCTAGGTGCATACTTTTTTCAGTGTATGCAGTTAGAGATTTTTACTTCCATACCATTACATCTCCCATACCCAATTGAAAAAAAGAAGAGCGGGTACTGGTTTACCGAATAACAGAGATGTATGTAAATAGTCTAGATTCTAATAAAAGTAAATGACACCATGGAGAAGAAAATAATGTGTAAATTCCTCTGTTGTCAATTAGCAAAAGAGTTCTACATCTTTATGGTAATTCAACCCTTGCTTGGTCTTCAGATTATAAATATAATCTTCGCAAGCTATATTGTTTTCTTCCGATTTACTTCCTAAAAGTTCGATCCTCCTCCTCCTGAATATATACTTTTGTGAAAAGTTTATCGCTAACTATTCCTTTATCAGCTGATATTATTTTTCTTAAAAGTGTCACTTTTATATGATTTAATACTGTGTATGAATGACAATTTTGTACTTGGGAGTGTGTATAGTATCTCTGATGCTGCCTATTCATAACGGAAGGACAGTAAGCATTTCATTTCAAAACTTGGGTTGTGCACAATCTTTCTGCACTTCAATACTATGGAATTACTCAAATAATGAACTTAAAGTTCCATCAAGAAACTTGACAGTGCAGAAGTGCCTCAACTTCCCTTCTGCTCTTGGTGCCATTGCAATGAGAATGAACTTGTGAAACTTAGAATCATTAGTATTCTTTGTATGCGACAGACACTTCTATACTGTTTGGCTTTCTTTTCTTAAATAGATTTTGTCACTTAAATGTTGTCTCTTTTTATCCAGGCTTTAGGTTCTAAAAATTTTAGCAGATGGACCATTTTCTTAAAATTGTTGGTACTTTTCAAGAAAAGGATTACTGTGGAGTTGTGTTAGCCTCGCAATTAACAAAACCAGAAGCATGTTGTGATTATTTACTTTTAACACCTTGGCTTCACTGCTTTCAGCTAGCTAATAGTGAACAACAGCTGCCCTTTATGGATTCAACTTCATCAACAGTTCATCTTCACAAAGAGGTAACAGGTCTTCTGAATACTAGTAAACAAAGTTTCTTCATCCTTAAAGTTTGTAGTTGCTTGGCCAGTTTCTGGTTGAAGATGTTTTATTAACTCTCGACTGTGATTTGTTATGGATAATCCCAGGTTAATCCAGTAAAAGGCAACAACAACATACCAGTATAATCCCACAAAGTAGGGTATGGGGAGAGTAGAGTGTACTTTAGGGATGGCAATGCGTGGTGCGGGTTATAGTATTTGCGGGGCAGTACGATTAGAGCTTTTGCAGGGCGGGTATAGAATGTTTTTGGAGAAGAACACGTGGGGCGGTGTGGGTACGCAGGTTGTTTTTTTTTCTTTTTGATCTTAAGCTAAAGGGAAAATTCTATGGAACACAATCAGGGTAAAACACCTCTCTCATTAGTCACTTCTCTCTCTTGTAGTATAAAATAAGGGTTTATACATTTTTGGGCTTCTAGTGTAAGTAAGTGTTGTCTGCTTCTAGTATGAGGAGGGTTTATTAGTCAGTCAAACTGATTTTTCAACCTTTTTCTTTTGTATATGAAGAACATCCACTGAACTACTATGGTTTGACTCTGCTCTTTTTGAGATAAAAAAACTTTCATTTTAGCTCTTATTTAGGTTTTCTGATTGCTCTGATTTTCGCTTTGTTGCCATCACTGAAACCCTTAACTGCCTTTTCAAACTCTAGTTGGGTGGATATTTCATTTCTTCCTTCCATTTCCAGTTTGATATTCAAGTTTCTTTCTGTTTCTTCATATTCAATATTGTATTAATTATTTGGTTGTCCGTAACCTTCTCATTTCCTTTACCAATCCCTACTTTTATCTCTTCTTTTTGACATCAGGATATTACATTCCTCTGGGGGAGGAGAGGTGGAAGCCGTATCAGAAATATCCCACATAAAAGGTGGTGCCAAACTGTTCCAGTTGAACCAGACGTGATTTCAGTGTCATTAATTCCAATATCATCATTATTGAGCGGGATTGATGGCAGTGGTTTTTTGAGCCATGCGATTAACTTGTACATGCGTTGTGAGTATTGTATATCTTTTGTATAATATGTGCTGCTGTTTCCTGATTCATCTTAACCAAAAAGACTTTGCTGCTTGCCTCTTAAGTGTATAGCTAAATCTTTGTTTGGCTTTATATGATAGAAAGATCTGTCTAAATAAATACCAAATAGAGTTAAATACAGGAATGTAGCAAAACCCTGAATTGGCCAAAAGTGTAGTTAATATTTGGACACATTAATTAGTTAGACTATTATGGAGGAAACTCAATTCCAAATCACAATTCATAAATCCATTAATCTACAACTCCTGACATTACTAGAAACAAGGTTACTCTTGTGAACTTATGGCTGTAGATGTTTAAGAATATAAGCTTTAAGCTCCTCACTTATTTTGGCTTCTAGGGAAGGCAAATATCATGATTTGAGTGTTTTTGCACAGGAACCATCTTTTAGATATTCGTGCAAAAGTGCAAAACTCAAAAGTGACTTTCACGTTGTATATGGCATACAGATAAACCACCAATTGAAGAGCTTTATCAGTTTTTGGAGTTCCAGCTTCCAAGGCAATGGGGACCAGTGTTCGGTGAACTTCCTCTTGGTCCAGAGAGGAAGCAGCAAAGTGGTGCAACTCTGAAGTTTAGTCTAATGGGACCCAAGTTATATGTTAATACAAATCTGGTAATCTCCAGCTTTACTCATCTATTACTTGGGAAGCTATGTTAACTTCATGAATTATTTTGATGAATTTTCATTTTTAAAATGTTTTACGTCAAATCCAGTTTCTGATCTGTGTTAGAATTTATCAGATCATAGAAAAACAATGTTTACAGATTACCAGGTTTCATGAAATACTCTTTCATTGAACTGTTTCTACGATGCTTGATTTGATACTTATTACCAGCTGGGAAGTTATTCCATCTGTCAAAGGAGTTTGTAGTAGATTCTTTGTTTTCTTTTTTCAAAGTGAATAATATGTTTATATATTTTGATATGAGGCTATATCATGCAAATGCTAAATTATGTTAGAGAAAAGGCTGATGTAAAGCATACGACAGAAGAAGAGGCTAAACATAGTAAATGCACACAGTTGAAACATTGCTCTATGGATTGGATTATGGAATTGCAAAAATTAATGATAAATATAGCTACCTACTTGAACAGGCATTAAATTGCTCAGTTCTTGCTTATTCATGGTCTTGTTGCAGTATTGTATGAGAAAATAAATTTTGCAAACGAACTCTGATATGTCAAGTTAGGGGTGGACATAAATACCGAAAAACCGAACCGAAAAATTTCGATTCTTCGGTTTCGGTTCTTCAGTGTTTCGGTTCGGTGTTGGTTTTCAATTTTTTGGAACTTTGGTTCTTCGGTTCGGAGTTCGGTGCAAGGGTCCCGAAACTACGGTGCACCGAAGAACCGAAGTTTTGTTTACTAAATTTGAAAATATTTAAATTATATTGCATAATTAATAATAGTTAGACACTTTTGAATTTTGACTCAAAATATTTACATGACCCATTTAAATTTTCAAGTTTTAAATGAAAACAAATATAATGTCAATAAATGAAGAACCAAACGCCCACCCCTATGTCAAGGGCACAAAAAGAAAAAAAGGAAACCAATGTAATGCAGTTCCATTTCTACAAAATTGAGTCCAATCATCACCTATTGATTCTCTTATAGATTTGGGTAATTAGGAGAAGGACTGATTTTGAACTTCATATATATAGAAAGGAGTATCATGTATGCATGAAAATGTAACAATTAAGAAATATGATCACTTGGATGTGAAATATGGACTTCTTTCACCCTCAAAAGTTCAATGGTGCCTTACGCCATGTATTTATCAACTGTTTGTGTTATTTGTAACCCACCCTTCTTTGACTCCATCTTCTAATCACTTCTTTAATAGAACCAATAAAGAGTAGAATAAGCAGTTCATTTGGAGCTGCAGTTGAAATAAGTGATGCAGGATAGAATAGGAGTGTTGGGCATTCAAGAACTCTCACGTTCTGAAGATGAAGGATGTGGAAATGAGTATGTTGTGATGGATGTATGGGCATACTAGGAGAGACAAGATTAGAAATGAGATATTCAAGATAAGATGGGAATGGCTTCGGTGGAGGACAAGATGCGGAAAGCGAGACTGTGATGGTTAGAGCATGTGAAAAGGAGATGTTTGCCCTGTAGAGGTGTGAGAGGTTGGCTATGGATGGTTTTAGGAGAGGTAGAGGTAGGCCGAAGAAATTATGGGAGAGGAGATTAGACAGGACATGACATTAATTTAGTTTACCGAGGACATTACCTTAGATAGGAGGTTATGGAGGACACAAGTTAGGGCAGGAGGTTGGTAGGTGGTAGTGAATTGTCTTGCTATTTATTCATAATAGTAGTCTTAGTATTACTCCTATAGTTTTATTGTCCTTCGATTTCTGTTACGATATGATATTTCTTGTACTTCGATGATTGTATTATTCTGTTGTAGTTATTGTTTAGAATGCTTCGTTATGCTTCCACTTTTGGTGATTCTCTTTTTGGACTATTTTTCTTATTTCTTCTTGAGCCGAGGTCTATCGGAAACAATCTCTGAGGTAGGCATAAGGTCAACGTTTCTCAGACCCCACTTTGTGGGATTACACAGGGTTTGTTGTTGTTTGTATTGTTCATCAGTTATCAAAAATTACTTAGCATCAAGCTCCCCAATTTTGTCACAAATTGGCAACCCTATGAGAAGATGAAACGTATCTTTTCCTACCTGCTTAATTTAGAAAATATAAGGATCCTTCCTGTTACTAACATACAAAGCACCAACTTTATTAGGTTCTTTTCTATCTTTAAATTGTTAGGAGCTGAGGTAGGACTCTATTCAGCTCTTTGCATTAAAACTCAACTTTAATGGAGCGCTGCTATCAGTGCCTTCATTGTCAATATCTACTGATTCGGAGACTTGTGTTCCATTCTAAGTGGTGTTTCTGCTGCTGAGATGATTAATCAATGTACTACTGGTCAAATTACTCGTGTGGCCTTGCGTCGTAGAATGCAAGTATTTCTAGTGTATGGTTGTGTCTCCAGGAGCCTGCCTTATTTCAGGTTTGCATTTTGTGATCACATTCTGTTTCATCCTATCCAGATTTTGGGGACTTATTATATGCATGCCAAGCTTCCCTAGTATGCTTCAGTTTGACACTAGCTTAACTATGAACAGCCTTTTGGAGATAGTTCTGAGGACTAGTATGTGAATTTTGTACATTATGATGATAAACGGCTGTGTAGTCTTTATTGTAGTTTCACACCCTTCTAATTCTCTTGTTGGGGCGCACGAGGAGTGAGAGGGATCGTGAGAAGCACAATGGGATCGACAATTACATTTTTGTCTACTTTCCATGATTAAATTGTGTTGATAGATGGTCTATACATTTTGCTTCTTCTTACATTTGTGACTTTTTGGAACGATAGTTGCCTAATGTACAGCCAATCAATGCTTAGTATGTTGACATTTTCTCTGTCTATTTTTTTTTTTTTAAAAAATGAAGTTCTCCTTGGCTGTACTATTTTAATAGGTGGATCTGGATAAACCAGTGACCGGTCTCCGATTGTATTTGGAAGGAAAAAGAAACAATTGCTTAGCAATCCATTTGCAGCACCTTTCATCCTTGCCAAAAAGCCTTCAGCTTCAAAATGAATCATATGGCTATGCGAGTAGCTCCTCTGACCAAAGGTATCATGAGAAAGTCCAATGGAAAAGTTTTTCACATGTATGCACCGCACCCATAGAATCTGATGATCTCTCCATTGTCACGGGGGCCCAATTTGAAGTTAGAGAATCTGGTCTGAGAAATGTTCTTTTTTTACGCCTTCAGTTTTCTAAAGTCATTGGTGCCACAGTCATAAAGAGAGCTGAGTGGGATGGTTCTCCTGTTATCACTGAAAAATCTGGAATCATCTCAACTATAAGTTCTCATTTTTCCTCGGCTCAAAAGCCACCTCCACGACCATCTGAAGTTCACATAAATTCTGCACTTTATCCTGATGGACCTCCAATGTCAGCACAAACCCGAAGACTCCTGAAGTTTGTGGATACGACAGAGATGATGAGAGGACCCCAGGATCAACCTGGGTATTGGATGGTGTCCGGGGCTAGGCTTGTAGTGGACAAGGCTAAGATTTCTCTTCGTGTTAAGTTCTCTTTACTAGCTGTTGTCTTGCCAGATGAAGAGGAGTCATTCCAAGGCTAATGTATAGGGGAGAAAAAGAAGCAAAAGATTGCTTAGCATTTTGCTATTATGTATGTATCTGTAAAAATAAATAATAGGATTTTGGGAACTTCTTTTGTATGAATGCGCAGCCTGTAAAAAAAGAAAGAAAGAAAGAAAGAAAATGGGAAATTTCTGTATAGTGTGGCAATTAAATTAGTTTGTCTAGTCGATTTCGTATTTACAATGATTTTTGGCTTCTTAACTTGACCTTAGGAAAAATTCCAGGTGTCCCTCAAAGTATGTTGTCGTAATTTTTTTGTATCTTGTTTAACAAATTCTTTTAAAGACTAGCATTTCTCTCTCTTTATATATTGAACAACTACACCTTTGCCCTTGTACACTTCAAATATTTTATACAACTAATGTATCTGGCATTTAAACTGCATTAACTGGAGCCCCTATGACACCGGATTATAAGAAAAAACTGTTAAACTTAATACTACTAGTACTAGCTAATTCCAGCCAACATTGACTACTAAAGTAGTGTAATAAAAGATATTAATGATGAGTATAGATAGCTATTAATCATGGGCTGACTCCTTATGATTTTCGTAATGCAAAGCTCACGTTCATCTTTATACCACAAAGGAACTCCAAAAAACTTCATTTGATGTTTTTCCATTTTCCCATAAGCCAGCAAGAGGTACCAACAATTAAGAAAATAGTATCATATTTTGAATGGTTGGATAATTAGGCAAGTTTTCGGGTCATCACATAAGAGAATCAAGTGAGCTGTGATGTCAACTAGTTAACGATGGAAACCTCTCACAATCATACAAAATTAGATTTCTCCAACATCTTAGGCAATGGTGAAACTCTTCAACACTCACAAAAATACAGATACGCCAAATTTGGGATTCCCTTGAAATTGCTGTTTTCTTCTGGCGTTTGGAGCCCCTTAGATCTAGCTTCTGTAAAGATACTATTCAAAACACACCGAATGATGAATGATGAATGATGAATGATGAAAATGAGTAAAGGACAGTTTATAAAATTAGAAATTGTTTATTTTACTTTATACGAGAACTACTAAATGGGCTTCTTTAAAATTTATCAGAAAAGTTACAATCTTTCGAAAAAGTCACTGCTCATAGGAAAAGTCACAACTCATCAGAAAAGGAAAAACCCTTTGGAAAATATAGTAGTATGAATAGGTACCTTTCAGACAATTAAATTGAGTACTTTGACTTTCGTTTTAAATCCAAATATTTCTTGAGTCATCCTTCCGCTAAGTAGTCAGTCAGACCAAGGGTTAGCTTAGGGACCAACAATGATTCTGAGTGTCATAACACAACGTACTTTACCCCGAAGGGGTCTCATACAAGCCCTTAGCATAATCATAACACAAGATCACATAAAATATGGAATAATTTAAAACTTTAAGATATACAATCGAAGTCATTTTCATAAATCGCAAATGGAAGTCTTTTCTAACTCTTTTGTCTCAAACCATCACTTAATACTCAAGAATAATAGTCTTTAGGACGCAACCTATACAAAGTCTTAAACATAAAAGTAAATGACGTAAAGGTAAGTGGATGTTGTCCTCGAAGCTATAAGGACTCACCAAGATCTTCAATCTTCTACATCCTTGAAACTCTAGCCTCAAATAACAACTCAAAGCTCCAACCCTACATTTGGTTAGAATGTAGGCAATATGTATTAGTTAGCGGTACTAAGTACGAAAGCTAGCACAACATCATAAAGGCATCTCAAATGGCTAGTCAACATAAGACATAAGCATGAATAATAATAACTTAGTCATAACACAATCATCATAATCATAGCATAGTCTCCAACATAAGTTTCATATGAACATAAGTTAACATAAGACATGGTTAATCAGCATAGGAGACACATCATAACCATACAATCATAAATAGATACTTGGTCAACTTTACCCTCATAGTCTAAGAGCATGGTTAAGTCATAAGTCTTTCTACCATAAAGGCACCATACTTCTATGTAATGCCAAGACACACTTGTGCAATGTGTAAAAGGCATCCCAGAAA
Source organism: Solanum peruvianum (assembly GCA_027705065.1). Classification (NCBI taxonomy): domain Eukaryota; kingdom Viridiplantae; phylum Streptophyta; class Magnoliopsida; order Solanales; family Solanaceae; genus Solanum; species Solanum peruvianum. Next base: position 37,660,585 of record JAKWJD010001758.1, read on the forward strand.
ACCCTTCACACTAAGCATAGTCTTGAAGTCATGTTAGTCATACTCACCCTCCTGTGGTCTTACTTAAAAGCTTACTTTATAAAAGACAACGGAACTACCACCTTAGTCAATCATGTCTCGGAAGGCAACTATTGCAACAATCCAAGCTAAGTCATACTACATATGAGAACCCTTCACAACTAGCCTCAAGTCATATTTGTGTCATGTACGGATAGCATCCAAAACTACTACCTGCACTAAGTACTTCTTTCGACTAATATGAATAGTCACTAGTTGGGGTCTAATCCCTCTATTCTATTTACCCCTTTCCAGGATACCAAGTAATAACCCTCTAGTAGGCTAGACCAACCTACTAATCTACTAGCATGATCTTTCTATGTCAAGTCAAGCTACCATGGAGACATACTATCATACTAGTCCAAGTTATCCAAGGAATAACCCTTTAATATGCTAAGCAACCATGGAGGCATACTATCATACTAGTCCAAGTTATCCAAGGAATAACCCTCTAATAGGCTAGACCATGCTATCTTCTTTTCTAACATAACTAGGTTAAGCTAAGCTAACTACCTTGTAAGAAACTCTATCATGCAAATCCAAGCTATTCTACGAAAGGTACAAGTTCCCTATCCTAGCTACCATGAAATAGTTCTAAACCAACTAAGTCATGCTATCCTTACAAGTGTACTAGAATACAAATGCATGCAAGCTATCCATAGAGGAGTATGATTCTCAACCCTAAGCTAACCTTAGGAGAGTAAGAGTCCTCAATCCCAAGCTACCATGACTAGTCTAACTCATCTGGTCCTTCATTCACCTTACATGCAATTTAAGCTACCATTAAAAGAGCACAAATCCTCTATCCCAAAGCTACCATGAAATACTCTTGGACAAACAAAGTAAAGCTACCATGAATGCATTCTAACAATTCTAGTTCAAGATACCCATAGGAGAGTATAAATCATCAATCCTAGGGTACAATTACTACTACTAAGTCATGCTACCATGAAATGCATTCTACAATGCTATGTCAAGCTATCCCTTAGGACAGTATAGATTTTTCGTATATCCCAAGCTATCAACCTTAGTCTTATTCTACTAAGCCAAACTATACATGAACACAAGCCTCAACTTTAAGCTATCCTAACTTGGTTTTGTTTTGCCAAGTCAAGCTACACATGAAAGGATCATACATCACAACTTCAAGATATTCTAGTCTAACATGCTTTGATTCATTTTAGGCTATTAAGTCAACTTAGAATCCTTCTATGTGAGAGAACTTGATTCACCTATCTTGTTCATGTCTAAGTGTATAAGAGAAAAAGAATACTCAATTAAGATCACATCATATTGACTTTACCCCCAAATTACTAACAACAACAGCTACAAGCCCTATTTTCAATACTAACTTCATTCTATCATGATCAATGTCTAAACAAGCTATTGAATCATTTTGATCATTAGAAGGTAATTCTAGTCATACTTGATAATAAAGTTTCAATTCTAACTTTACAAGTCAAGATCCTTCCTATTTAATCAAACCTAGTTCAATTCATATTTAGATTGTCAAGACCTCAAAGTACACCTTAGAAGATAGGGCATCCTTCAAGTTGGGACACAGTGTAGTTGAACTCTCGAAGGTCTTGTAGAAGCCCTTTGACATCATTCATTGCATACATGTATGAAAAGTAGTGCGGAACTAAAACTTTTCACACATACGAATAATATTTCAAAATATCTTTCATAGAAAATTATACGAAGAGGCTAGTCTCAAAGTTGCCATCTTAGACATACAAATATCTTGGGTCACGACCCATATAGCAACAAAATGGAAATATCTAAGTCTATTACAATGTCGTTAACAAGAATGAATGTTAATATCCAAGATTCACTTCAATGACTCCTCTCAGTTGCCACCTACACCTTTAGATATAAAACAAAATATATGGAATTAGTACATTAGAATGTACTAAGTATATTGACATGCAACTAAAACCATGCTGAAAGGACATTTGTATAAAACAAGCTCTTTTAGAGAAAACCTCCTAATATAAGTATAGTAAACCACTTCATGTCATCACAAGCACATTTAAGTCACATTACACAATACAACATATCATAAATTCAAACCATACAAGCATACAAATCTCCTACCAAAGGTTATCCTAGACTTCCTTGAGTGAGATATGAAGCGACCGCCCTTACAACCCTTCGTACGCACCTAAGTGATCCTTAAGACTACCTAAAGCAAGATTATTCTAACTTTATAAATAAACTCCCTACCTAGAATTACTCTAATACTCACCTAAGTAAAACATGAAAAGACTGACCATACACCCTCCTCAAACCTACATAGGCAATCCTTAAAGCTACTCTAGCTAAATACCTTTCCATTTACATGCATTTAACTTAAGCCATTATGTTCATTGATCCATTTAATAGAAATTCAACAATTAAGGACCTTCACATAATGGTCTTGAAGAATACTTAAGACCCTAGAGTACTCTAGCATCTTCAAAGCCTACTCGTGTAATGTTTAGATAGCGTCTCATTCCACTATATAAACTTTGTAGAACCTATAAAATACTAGAATATATCCCACATGATGAGAATAGGTAATAACCGACATAGACTATATTAGCTAGGCATGGAATCCAGAGTCTCCTCTACCCTGATGGAGGGTGTTCTACTTGTCAATGGTAGCTTTAAGACATCCCATGTAGGAACATAGTTAAGAAATATCAAGGGTTTCTTTGTAATCTACTATCATCTTAAGTAGAGTCACTCCCCAAGCATACTCACTGAGTGCTAGCTTTTGTTCTCATAGAGTAATTCAATCACAATGGCATATGCTGAGGTATATAGTAGTCATAACCAAATCATAATACGCCTTACCAAAGATGGATCCACTAAGGTTGCCACACAATGGTTAAATAGGATAGCTTATGACTTTCTTAAGGATGGTTTCATGACGTTCCAGCCAACCTACCCCTAAGTCCATCATTCACACAAGAGGGTACCATTACGACTTTCAACTTCAAGGATATGATAACCCTCCATCTAGTTTGAAGGTTCCACATTAATGACCCTCTTAACTATGTTCAAGGTCATATTTCAATCATACATACACATACATGACAAAGGTGCTTTAGCCTACTAAGTAACAAGTCATATTCATATTCTTCATGTATCAAGTAGAAGAACATAGGTCTACCACAACAAGACAAACATACTTCACTTATTACATGTACAATGTCATTCAAGTAGCACATAGGAAAAACTTGGTCTACTACAAGTCGCCCTATTCGTTCTTATAGAAACATCATCATAAACCATCATAAGACTCATATAGTCAATTAAGAAGAATCATACTTCAACATCAAGTAATGCACATTAATACATCTCCATAATCTACTATAGACACATCATCCATTAGAATAACTCATGCTTTGACTTCACATATACACATAAGACATTTAGACCTTCACAATGATCACATATAAAAGCCATTTCATGATAACATAATAAGTCATAAAGTAATACTTATGAGGCTACATTCTTCACAATCATATCACATAAGCACCACCACCGTAAGTGGACACCAATCAACACAATTCAATACATATACTACAAAATATAGAAGATTTTAGGTCAACATACCACCAATCCATCATCCACATATCCAATCCTTAGCCAATTCAACCAATTCAATTCACAAAAGCTCTTACCAATTGTCATATACACCAGTCCAAACCAATAATCAAACCATACAATTACCAACCATAATTTGATATAGAATTTATCAAAATTAGGACATCCTATATACAATTATAACATAATTCATACATATATCAATAGCCCAATACAATCTACATAAGAATTCAATACAATAGAGACATGATCAAATCATCCATAATATAGTTAAAATTAGGATTTCATGATTTTCATGGGTTCATAAGAAATTTGATCTAAAATCATTTAATAACGTCAATTATATCATAAATCATTGATTCAAATCATTTTATGCAAGAACCCATAGCTAGAATTCAAAATAGAAGATTTCATGTTTTTTATCATCTTTGAAAACCATTGAAATTGACTCCTTCAATGGAAGAGAATTCAAGGATGAAGCACCATACATTTATTGTGAAGAAAAGCCCATGAAATTTATGGAGAAAAACTTGAAAAAATTGTCTTCTTCCTTGGAGCTTCAAAGTTTCATCAATGGAGATTTTGGAGAGAAGAATGGAGAGGTTTTGTTTTGGACTTGACGGCTTTGATTTGAATGGTGAATTGGGGTTTAAAAGGGCTCAATAACTGTCAATAACTAGTCCCAAAAATACCCAAAAGACCCCTGCACCTATAGGACATTTTAATCAAGTCAAACTTAACTTAAATTTTTGGAGTTATCATCGGGAAACAAGTCCGCGATGCAGAGCTGTTCCCACATTATTTTTGAAAATAAATTTTAAGATAGTAGAGTCCACATTTTTTCTGTGACGCGGACCAAAATCTGGTCCTTGATGAACCAAGTCCGCGACACAGACTGGTTCCATCTATGTTCATTTTGTTACTGCCTCAACATACTGCCTCTAAACACTATTATAAACCATTTTAAGACTTTATAGACTCATGATACACATGTTAGGATCTAGTTTCACCTATCTTGTTTTATAGGTGTTACATTCTCCCTCACTTGGACAACATTCGTCCTTTAATGAAACTAAACAACTTTAGGCACTATCAAGAGATAAAGACTCATAACGAGCAGCTCAAAACCATACCACACAATGTAATATACACATATATAGGAAAAACATCAATTTCACATAAACAAGAGACTCAAAATACAACAAGAAGATAGAACTACTGCTACGACTCATCATGCAACAAGACTCACATTTTCATTTCATATAGAAGGAACTCCTTATCCACACATTATCATGCTCAATTAAATCAATTCTAAACACATTATAGTCATTTTCATGAAAGAACAATTTAGTCAAAATTTCTAACACACTAATGCAACATTTAAGCAATTTATGATGGAGGCATGACAATATGAGATAAAAGTAAAAATAATTTTATAACGTAAACATAACTTCATGATTGCAAAATTCAAGGAGATCAATGAAATTAATTTTCAACAAGACCCCTAAACAACATGCGACATACATGATGCTACTATGACATTCTATCTCTCAAGCTTGAATATGAATAGAAGAGAAGAGACAACAAATCACAACTCCACTACTCACCATACTCCCCCATTTAGAAGGAAACCATCACCATATAAGAGAGAAGACTATAACTTACCGGCATCATCACCCGAATTAGCTCCTTTAGCTTGAAGAACATAGAAGTGATTCCTCTTTGGAGCCTCACCTTCCGGAGCATTAGGAGGAACTTCCTTGACTTCTCTTCCTCTCACTGCAGTAGTAGGACAATCCCTCACTTTATGACCATCCTTACCGACCCCAAAACAACCACCAATACCGGCTAGACATTTTTCAAAGTGCTTCTTATTTAGCACAAGTAGTCTTACCACCTTGAGAACTACTACCACCCTCAATATTGACATAGGATCACTAGATCCATCATGGTTTGGAGTCCTGTTCTTGAACCTAGGTTGGTTTTTCTCATTGTATATATCCATCCCTCTTTAAGTTCCTTGAGATCCTACTAAGTTTGGACGCCTCAATGGATTGTGCATACACCATAAGCCTAGACAAGTTCATGTCATTGTAGAGCATGGTCGTACGCCACTCTTTTTCACAAGGTCGGCAATACCGGTCACAAACCTACTCATCTCATCCCTATGGTTAGACACCAAGGATGGAGAATACCTATACAACAAGGTGAACTTCAAAGAATACTCTTCCACACTCATTTTACCTTGCCTAAGGTTAGTGAACTTCTCAACCTTCAGCTCCCTCATTTCCCGGGGAAAGTACCTACCTAAGAAGGCTTCCTTAAAATCCTCCCACACTTGAGCAACTTCCCTTAATCAGTACGAATCCAACTCCGCCTTTTCCCTAGAAGTCACCCTATAACACTCAACACCTTGTACTCACTACGAAGAAACTCTTGAGGGTATTCTCCCACCTTAGAGCCAAGAAAGATAGAAAGATTCATCCTCACAAAGTCCCTCAACCTAGAGGTCATAGTACTCTCCAGAAAATTCACCCTAGGCTCAACACCCCTATTCACGTGAGTTGTCATGGCTCGGGCTAAAGCAAGAAGAGCCTCTCTAATCTCCCCATTAGTCATGTCCAGGGGAAACACCAGAACCTCATTACTTTCACCTCCAATAGAGACTTAATCACCTTGTGGAAGAACTTGGACACCTTGGAGAACTTGAACTCCTTGTGGATCTAATGCACCTTGGGGAATTCCCTCATGCACTCCTTATTCTTCCAACCTTCCTGTGGCCATTTTTCTTGTATTCATACCCTATAATCACAAGAGAAGAGATAAGAAATAGACATTTATAACCTCAACCCTATTGTCACGACACAATAGTGATGAAGAAATTGAAACTCTATCGTTCTATAGCCTCTAGCTCATAGATGTGTCGCTACTCACACCAATGAACAAGACTCTACTAGACGTGGCTTTAATAAGACTTAAGATTCCAAAGGACTACTTCATAACCTATGCTCTGATACCAAGTTTGTCACAACTAGAAAATACACCCTAGGATATAGGGCATCATTTAAGTTGAAACACGACGTACTTGACCTCTCGGAGGTCTTGTACAAGCCCTTTGACATCATTCATTGCATACATGTATAAAAAATAGTGCGGAATTAAAAATTTTCACACAAACGAATAATACTTCAAAATATATTTCATAGAAAATTATAGGAAAAGGGTAAGTCTCAAAGTCTCCATCTTAGACATACAAATATTTGGGTCACGACCCATACAATAACAAAATAATAAAATGGAAATATCTAAGTTTATTACAATGTCTGAATCAAAAAAACTGAACAAAGTGATATCCTCGAATCAATTGAGGACATACCACAACTTTGATTTAATGAATGATAATATACAAGATTCACTTTATTGACTCCTCTCAATTTACACCTACACCTTTTGAGATAAGACAAAATATAAGTAATTAGTACATTAGAATGCACTAAATATGGTGACATGCGATTAAAATAATGCTAAAAGGACATTTGTATAAAACATGCTCTTGTCAGAGAAAAACCTCATAATATAAGTATAATAAACCATTTCAACTCATCACAAACACATTTAAGTCACACTACACAATATAGCATATCATAACTTTAAACCATAAAAGCATACAAATCTCCTATCAAAGGTCATCCTAAGACTCCCTTGAGTGAGATATGAAGTGACCACCCATACAACCCCTTCATACACACCTAAGTGATCCTTAAGACATTATTCTCATTTCATAAATTAACTCCCTACCTAGAATTACTCTAAGACTCACCTAAGTAAAACATGAAGCGACCGCCCACACACCCTCCTCAAGCCTACCTAGGCAATAATTAAAGCTACTCTAGATAAGTACCTTTTTGTTTACATGTATTTAACTTAATATGTTAAATAATCCATTTAATAGAAATTCAACAATTAAGGACTTTCACATAATGGTCTTGGAGGATACTTAGGAACCTACACTGTAGCATCTTCAAAGCCTACTCATGTAATGTATAGATAGCGTCCTATTCCACTACCTAAACTTTATAAAACCTGTCAAATACTAGAATGTATCCCATATAATGAATAAAGGTAATAACCAACATATACCATACTAGCTAGGCATGGAATCCAAAGTCTCCTCAACTTTGAAGGAGGGTGTTCTACTTGTCAATGGTAGAACTAGTACATATCCCATGTAGGCACATGGTTAAGAAATATCAAGGGTTTCTTTGTACTCTAGTCACATCTTAAGTAGAGTCACTCCCCAAGCATAATCACACGGTGCTAGCCTTTGTTCTCATAGAGTAATTCAGTCACAAGAGCATATGAAGAGGTACCGTATAGGAGTCATAACCAAATCATAATACGCCTTACCAAAGATGGATCCAGTAGGGCTGCCCCACAATAGTTACATAGGATAGCTTATGAATTTCTTAAGGATTGTTTCATGCCATTCAAACCAACTTACCCTTAATTCCATCACATATTCACACAAGAAGGATACCATTACGGTTTTCAACTTCAAGGATATCATAACCCTCTATCTAGTTTGAAGATTCCACACTAATGACCCTTTTCACTATGTTCAAGGTCATATTCAATCATACATACACATACATGACAAAGGTGTTTTAGCCTACTAAGTCACGAGTCATATTCATATTCTTCATGTATCAAGTAGAAGGACGTTGGTCTACCACAACAAGACACACATAGCGAAAACTAGGTCTACTACAAGTCACCCTTTCATTCATATAGAAACATCATCATAACTCATCATAAGACTCATATAGTCAATGAGGAAGAATCATACTTCAACATCAAGTAACACACATTAAGAAATCTCTGTAGTCTACTATAGACACATATCATCCACTTGAAGAACTCATGATTTGACTTCACATATACACATAAGTCATTTAGACCTTCACAATGATCACATATAAAAGTCATTTCATAATAACATGATAATTCATAAAGTAAATCTTATGAGGCCACATTCTTCACAATTATATCACATAAGCACCACCACCATAAGTGGACCATACCAATCAATACAATTCAATGCCTATACTACACAATATAGAAGAGGTTAGGTCAACATATTACCATTCCATCATCAACACATCCAATCCTTAGCCAATTCAACCAATTCAATTCACAAAGGCTCTTACCAATAGACATATGCACCAATCCATACCAATAATCAAACCATACAATGACCCAACATAATTCAATACGAAATTCATCAAATTAGGACAGCCTATAATCTAACATAATTCATACATATACTAGTAGCCCAATATAATTTACCTAAGAATTCAATACAATGGAGATATGATCAAATCACCCATAATATAGTCAGAATTATGATTTCATTATTTGCATGGGTTCGTAAGAAATTAATCTAATATTATTTAATTAACGTCAATTATGTTATAAATCATTGATTCAGATCATTTTATGCAAAAACCCATGGCTAGAATTCAAAAAAGAAGATTTTATGTTTTTGATCATATTTGAAAACCATTGAAATAGACTCCTTGAATGGAAGAGGATTCAAGGATAAATCACCATACCTTAATTTAGAAGAAAATCCCCCGAAATTGATGGAGAAAAACATGGAAAATGTTTCTTCTTCTTTAGAGTTCCAAAGTTTCATCAATGGAGGTTTTGGAGAGATGAGATAGAGAGGTTTTGTTTTGGAATTGAGGGTTTTGATTTGAATGGTGAATTGGGGTTTAAAAAGTCTCAATAAGAGTCAATAACTAGTCCTTAAAATGCCCAAAAGACCCCTGCACTTATAAGACATTTTACCCAAGTCATGCTTAACTTAAATTTTCAGTCATCTTCGGGAAACAAGTCCGCCAAGCGGAGCTGTTCCACATTATTTTTGAAAATAATTTTCAAGACAGTAGATTCCGTGTTGTTTCCACGACGTGGAAAAAAATTGGTCCTTAATGAACGAAGTCCATGACGCGGACTGGTTCCCTCTATGTTAATTTTGCTGCTACATTGGGCAGCTTGCTAACCCAAGGTTGGGTCCTCCTCAAGAACCCCAAAGGAAGTTCTTGAGGACTTGTGCCCAGACGTTTCAACCCTAAACACTCTTCTATATGTTAGGAACCTCTACTATAAATTTGAATTCCAAAAAACACTTAAAACATGCCAAGGAACACTAGACACACAAGCACATTTCAAGGCTAATGTAACACTTCAAAAATCTAATATGAGTTTTAAGGACTAACATATGTGCCATGGGGTCTAAACATTGTTAAAATACCTATAATTATGAATATAAGTCATTTAGGAGGTTTAAGAACCAAAGCATACAAGAACGTCCATGACATTTGGAAATTTGGTTCAAGGACGTATTAGCGTTCCTTAGCCTATTGGACTAGCTTTTAGGAGTCGAAAATTCATGAAATTAGGTGGAAGGTTGTATTATATGTTTTTAGGGTGATCTTGTTCGAAACTTCCAGTTACGACTCCCCAAGAACCAACCAAGGGCCCTTGAGGAGGACCCTAGCACGTTAAAGGTAATACTGCCTGGGAAGTGTGCACCAACAAGACCCAAACGACGGCTCGTGTGTCGATTGATGGGGCGTCAATGGCAACCGTCGCCCCACACTTAGAAAAAATGGGAAGCCCTTTCATGCACAAGTCTCTGACCAAGACGACGGTTGTGCAGGACGGATGGGGGAGACCAACCGTTGACTCACAGACGGCCCGTCGACGGGGTTCCATCTGTGAGGGTCCAAGTTCCAGCACATTTTAATTTCATTTCATTTCAAATAATTAAGGGGTTTAAGGTTTATTGAGGGATTAAAGGAAGAATAATTAACTTATTTAACCCCCTATATAAAGACCTGTCACGACCCAAATCGGGGCCGCGACTGGCACCCACATTTACCCTCCTATGTGAGCGAACCAACCAATCTAACCTTTAACATTTTAATACAATATCAACAAAAGAAATGCGGAAGACTTAACTCATTAATAAAAACAATTCAAAACTATTATTATTATCCCCAAAATCTGGAAGTCATCATCTCAAGAACATCTATCCTCAAATTACTAAACTAAGAATATCTAAGAAAACAAAATAATTAGAAAGCTAGTCCATGCCGGAAGTTCAAGGCATCAAGACTTGAAGAAGAAGATCCAGTCCAAGCTAGACGCGTTAGCTCACCCTGAATTTCCGATGGAGTGAAGACTGGCTAGATCTACTGTTGAGTTGAAGTTGACGGAACGTTTGCTGCATTACACAAATAACAAAGAAGAAACATAAAAGTAGGGGGTCACTACAACCACAAGTACTGAGTAGATATCATCGGCCAACTCAAAAATAGAAAACAGTATATATCAGTTAATATCATAAATCAACTATAAACTCAACATGTAGCAACAACAAGTACTATAATCATCAATAAGTACCATCAAGTTCATCCATGAGGGCTCAAGCCTCAATACCATACTCATTTGGGAATTAAGTTTATTAGATTGAGTATATTTATCATCTTTCAAGATTCAATTATCTTTCTTCCTCTTGTGTCGGTACGTGACACTCCGATCCCCTACCACTATGTGTCGGTACGTGACACTCCGATCCCCTATATGTGTCGGAACGTGACACTCCGATCCCCTACATGTGTCGGCACGTGACACTCCGATCCCCTAATTCTACGTGTCGGTTCGTGACACCCGTCCCACTAATACTATGTGTCGGAACGTGACACTCCGATCCACTAATACTATGTGTCGGAACGTGACACTCCGATCCACTAATCTCATTCTATCCGTTCATCAAGCCTTCTCTATACCATGGCATCATCAATCCCATTACTTTAATTCATCAAGCCTTCTTATACCAAGGCATCATCATTAATAACATAGATTAAAGTTTCTTTCAAGATTTGGGATTCAATGGTTTTCATCATGCTTGTTTTATCAAAATCACATAATCATATCATCATGCAAGCATACAATTAAGCATATAGACAGGTTTACAATACCACCAATACATATCACTCACTATTAAGAGTTCACTACGAATATCGTAAAAACCATAACCTACCTCCACCGAAGACTAAAATCAACAAGAGTTTTTCCAAAGCCTTGTTCTCTCCTCTTTGATCGACTGCTCTCTCTCTTTTTCTTGTTCTTTCTGTCTTCTTTTGTTCAAACCCTCTTTCTTTTACCCTAATTAACATATAATTAAGTGTGAAAGAGGGAAATAAAACCCACTAATTAACTTAAGGTTACCTCTTTTAACCCCCAAGTAATTAGACTTATTAATATTAACCCTCTAACTTTATAATTAAGGAAAGAATAGTCCAATGCGTCCCTTAAAACGTGTGAAGAAATCTGATTCTGCCTGGGACTTGCGCAGCCTGTGACGGGCTGTCGTGCCTGCGACGGTCCGTCACTATGGTCGTCGCAACCTCCCAAAATCCCAGTGGACTGTGACGGTCCGTCACGCCTGTGACGGTCCGTCCTGCACTTTCGTCACAGATTACAGAGAGTCGATTTTCAGTACCCAATTTTGGAATTCTAAGTGTCATGGAACGAAACCTCCTCGACGGGCCGTCGTGACCACGACGGTCCGTCGTGACATCCGTCGTCACAGCCAGTTTTTCCAGAATAAAATCTGCTACTCAAAACGACAAAACAGGTCGTTACAATAGATACCAATTTACCCATCGTTCGTCCCCGAACGATCAAAAGAAGAAAAACAATGGCGAAAAGGAGTACCTGAATCTGTAAACAGATGTGGGTATTTTTCTTGCATATCTGCCTCCTTCTCCCAAGTAGCCTCTTCAACCGGTTGATTCTTCCATTGAACTTTGATGGATGCAATCTCTCTCGACCTCAACTTGCGAACCTCTCTATCTAATATAGCAACCGGTTCCTCCTCATAAGTCAAATTCTCATCAAGCAAAACTGAATCCCAACGGATAATGTAGTTTCCATCTCCATGGTATCTTTTCAACATGGACACATGAAATACCGGATGCACTCTGGACAGCCCTGGGGGCAAGGCTAATTCATAAGCCACCTCCCCTACTCGCTTTAGTACCTCAATTGGTCCAATATACCTTGGACTTAGCTTACCTCTTTTGCCAAACCGCATCACCACTTTCATGGGTGAAACCTTCAACAAGACTTGTTCACCCTCCATGAACTCCAAGTCTCTAACCTTTCGATCTGCATACTCCTTTTGTCTACTTTGCGCCGCTAGAAGCTTTTCTTGAATGCCCTTCACCTTATCTAATGAATCCCTCAGGAGGTCAGTACCCCAAGGTCTAACCTCAAATGCATCAAACCACCCAATGGGAGATCTACATCTCCTACCATACAATGCTTCAAATGGGGCCATATCAATGCTTGAGTGATAACTATTATTGTATGAAAACTCTGCCAAAGGTAAGAAGCTATCCCAATGGCCACCAAACTCTATCACGCATGCGCGAAGCATATCCTCTAACACTTGAATCGTTCGCTCAGACTGACCATCGGTCTGAGGGTGAAATGCGGTGCTAAGGTCCAACCTAGTACCCAATTCGGCATGCAATGTTTTCCAAAACTTAGAAGTAAACTGCGTACCTCTATCTGATATGATGGATAGTGGAACCCCATGCAATCGAACGATTTCCGAGATGTAGATTTTGGCTAATTTCTCTGCATTGTAAGTCACCTTGACCGGAATAAAATGAGCAGACTTAGTTAACCTATCAACAATCACCCAAATGGAGTCATACTTACCCATTGTCTTTGGAAACCAACCACAAAGTCCATTGCGATTCTCTCCCTTTTCCATTCAGGAATGGGCATTCTCTGAAGCGTTCCTCCGGGCCTCTGGTGTTCATACTTTACTTGTTGACAGTTTGGACATTTGGCAATAAAGTCAACAATATCGCGCTTCATTCTACTCCACCAAAAGTGTTGCTTTAGGTCGCGATACATCTTGGTTGCACCCGGATGTAAAGAATACCTTCAACTATGAGCCTCTGTCAGGATAGTGTTAATCAAATCATCGATGCGGGGTACACATACCCTTCCCTTAATCCTCAAAACACCTTCCTCATCGATTGTTGCTTCTTTAGCCTCTCCTTGCAACACTTTATCTTGGATTCGCCTTAGTTTCTCATCATCAAACTGTTTTCCCTTAATCTTGTCAAGAAAAGAAGATCTCGACTCCACACTAGCCAACAATCCTCCCTTCTCATTTACTTCTAACCTCATGAGGTCATTGGCCAAAATCTGCACTTCTCTAGCCAATGGGCGTCTAGAAGCTTGCAAATGAGCTAGACTTCCCGCCTTTCTACTCAAAGCATCTGCCACAACATTCGCCTTCCCCGGATGATACAAAATAGTGATGTCGTAGTACTTCAGTAGTTCCATCCATCTCCTTTGTCTCAAGTTAAAATCTTTCTGAGTAAACACATACTGTAGACTACGATGATCCGTATAGACTTCACACTTAACCCCATATAGATAGTGCCTCCATTGCTTCAATGCAAATACTACCGCGGCCAATTCCAAGTCATGAGTTGGATAGTTACGTTCATGCACTTTTAATTGTCTTGAAGCATAAGCAATCACGTTCTTCTCTTGCATTAGCACTGCACCCAAACCCGAATAGGATGCATCACAATAAACAATGAAGTTCTTACCTTCTACCGGCAAGGTGAGGATAGGTGCTGTAGTCAACAAAGTCTTGAGCTTCTGAAAGCTTTCCTCACACTCATCCGACCATACAAATGGAACATTCTGCTTAGTCAAGTTCGTCAATTGGGAAGCAATAGAAGAGAACCCCTTGACAAATCGGCGGTAGTAGCTAGCTAACCCAACAAAGCTTCTTATTTCTGACACATTAGTGGGTCTTACCCAATTCTTCACTGTCTCAATCTTAGAAGGATCTACCATCACCCCCCTCCTTCGAAACCACGTGCCCCAAGAAGGTCACTGCATCTAGCCAAAACTCACACTTAGAGAACTTGGCATAAAGCTTTTTCTCCCTCAACATTTCCAACACAATCCTCAAATGCTCCTCATGTTCCTTCTTACTTTTAGAATATACCAGTATATCATCTATAAATACGATCACAAAGAGATCCAAATACGGCTTAAATATCCCATTCATCAAGCTCATGAAAGCAACGGGGGCATTTGTAAGACCAAAGGACATCACTACAAATTCATAATGCCCATACCTAGTCCGAAAAGCAGTCTTTGGCACATCCGCTGCCCGTATTTTCAGTTGGTGATAACCGGATCTCAAGTCGATCTTCGAGAAGACACAAGCACCTTGTAGTTGATCGAATAAGTCATCAATGCGAGGAAGAGGATATTTGTTCTTAATAGTTACCTTGTTCAACTGCCGGTAATCTATGCACATCCGAAAACTCCCATCCTTCTTCTTCACAAACAAAACCGGAGCACCCCAAGGAGATGCACTTGGTCTAATGAAGCCTTTGCTCAACAACTCTTGAAGTTGTGCCTTTAACTCTCTTAACTCCGCGGGAGCCATTCTATAAGGGGGTATAGAAATGGGGCGAGTGCCTGGTTCCAAATCAATGCAAAAATCAATATCCCTATCCGGTGGCATGCCAGGAAGATCTGCAGGGAACACATCCAAAAACTCACGGACTACCGAAACTGACTCAATCGAGGGTACTTGGGTAGTGTCATCCTTGAGATGTGCCAAGAAAGCTAAACACCCTTTACTCACCATTTTCTTAGCGCGAAGAAAGGAGATGATGCGCACC
Organism: Solanum peruvianum; assembly: GCA_027705065.1. Taxonomy (NCBI): domain Eukaryota; kingdom Viridiplantae; phylum Streptophyta; class Magnoliopsida; order Solanales; family Solanaceae; genus Solanum; species Solanum peruvianum. The sequence goes on from JAKWJD010001758.1 coordinate 37,676,040, forward strand.
GGATTGGAAGTGTAGTCACCCTCCCACACTAACGGATCTGTCCCAGGCTTGGCTAACGTCACCGTTTAAGCATTACAATCCAAGATCGCAAAATTCGGAGAAAGCCAAGTCATACCCAGAATTACATCGAAGTCACCCATTTCTAAAATAACCAAGTCTACATAAGTGTTGCTCCCCACAAAATTCACCAAACAACACCTATATACCTTTTCAACTACCACAGACTCACCCACCAGAGTAGAAACACGAATAGGCGTGTCAAGTAATTCACAATGTAAATATAGACCATTAGCAAATGATGAAGATACATATGAAAACGTGGAGCCAGGGTCAAATAATACAGATGCCATGCAATCACAAACCAGAAGATTACCTGTGATAACAGCATCAGACGCCTCCGCTTCGGATCTCCCAGGGAAAGCGTAACAATGGGCCCTATCACCAGTCTGTCCGTTGCCCCTACTATGTTGTGTCGTAGTGGCTCCAATTTGTCCATCTCCTCTGCCGTTGTGGTGACCACCATTACCTCGACCACCACGTCCCCCAGAAAAGCGGCCTCTACCATGACCACCTCTACCTCTAGCTATTGGGGCTCTGTAACTCTGTTTTGGACAATTCCTCCTAACATGTCCAATCTCCCCACATCCATAACACTCTCTGGAGTCAGGCATGGGTCTCTCTGAGAAGTGTTGACCGGTCTGAGGTGGACCCCCAACTACAGTCTGTAGTGAAGACTGAATTGGTCGAACTGAGTAGCCTCCAGAACTCTGTCCTCTAGTATACGAACCGTTGAACTCACCTCCCTTTCGAAACCTTTTTGATGTCGATGTCGTGGTGAAGTCATCTGGCTTCACTCCTTGCACCTCTATCACAAAGTCCACTACCTCTTGGAAGGATTTTGCCGTAGCCGCTACCTGTAAGGCTGAAATCCGCAATTCTGACCTCAACCCCTTCACAAAACGGCGAATCCGCTCTTGTGGACTGAAACAAAGTTGGGTGGCATACCTTGATAAAGCACGAAACTTAGCCTCGTATGCGTTAACCGTCATCCTACCTTGCTCGAGACTCAAGAACTCATCCCTTTTTCTATCTCTCAAAGTCCTTGGGATATACTTCTCCATAAACAGGGTAGAGAAGGATGCCCAAGTCATGGGTGTGGCCTCTGTCGGTTGACACTCGACATGTGATCGCCACCACATTTTGGCGTTCCCTTGAAACTGATAGCTTACGAACTCAACGCCAAACCGTTCTACTATCCCCATCTTGTGTAGTAGCTCATGACAATCAACCAGAAAATCATAAGCATCTTCAGATTTTGCACCCTTGAAGACTGGAGGTTTCAATTTCAAGAACTTACTGAAAAGTTCGTGCTGATCGTTTGTCATTATCGGTCCAGTAGTCAGACGTGGAAATGTGCCTATCTCCAATGAGGCATCCATGCGGGGAGCCATAGTAGCCGCATGTCGTCTCTCTGAAACCGGAGGTGCTGGTGCAGAAACCACTGGAGGTGCCTGACCCTAATCGGATAACCCGCTAAGATAAGCGAGAACCTGATTGATTATCTCTGGGGTAGGTTGGGGTGGCAATTCCTCATTCTGCTCTTGTTCATTCTCCCCATCCTCCCCTTCTCTTACCACTTCCTCAGTCGGTGGAGGAGTCACTGCCCTAGCATCAGATGGGCTAGGTGCTCGTCCTCTTTCTAGAGGACGTCCTCCCACGACCTCTACCACGGCCTCTTGCCGCTGCTCTTCCTCGAGCTACAGCCCCAGTGGCTGGCTCAGTCGTTTCTTGTCTCTCCGTTGTTGCTGCTGGTGCGGTCGTTGCTCTAGTTCTAACCATCTGCGAAATAGAATGAAGATGGTCAGATACCAATTTGTATCACCTAGATACCAATTGGACTCAAGTAGTAGCACGAAAGAAAGAATGGAATTTTCCTAAAGTCTTGTAGCCTCTCAAAGAAAAGTAAAGGCGTCCCCCTACCGTTCCTTAAGACTCTACTAGACCTGTTCTTGTGTGATGAGACCAACGAACCTAATGCTCTGATACCAAGTTTGTCACGACCCAAATCGGGGCCGCGACTGGCACCCACATTTACCCTCCTATGTGAGCGAACCAACCAATCTAACCTTTAACATTTTAATACAATATCAACAAAAGAAATGCGGAAGACTTAACTCATTAATAAAAACAATTCAAAACTATTATTATTATCCCCAAAATCTGGAAGTCATCATCTCAAGAACATCTATCCTCAAATTACTAAACTAAGAATATCTAAGAAAACAAAATAATTAGAAAGCTAGTCCATGCCGGAAGTTCAAGGCATCAAGACTTGAAGAAGAAGATCCAGTCCAAGCTAGACGCGTTAGCTCACCCTGAATTTCCGATGGAGTGAAGACTGGCTAGATCTACTGTTGAGTTGAAGTTGACGGAACGTTTGCTGCATTACACAAATAACAAAGAAGAAACATAAAAGTAGGGGGTCACTACAACCACAAGTACTGAGTAGATATCATCGGCCAACTCAAAAATAGAAAACAGTATATATCAGTTAATATCATAAATCAACTATAAACTCAACATGTAGCAACAACAAGTACTATAATCATCAATAAGTACCATCAAGTTCATCCATGAGGGCTCAAGCCTCAATACCATACTCATTTGGGAATTAAGTTTATTAGATTGAGTATATTTATCATCTTTCAAGATTAATTATCTTTCTTCCTCTTGTGTCGGTACGTGACACTCCGATCCCCTACCACTATGTGTCGGTACGTGACACTCCGATCCCCTATATGTGTCGGAACGTGACACTCCGATCCCCTACATGTGTCGGCACGTGACACTCCGATCCCCTAATTCTACGTGTCGGTTCGTGACACCCGTCCCACTAATACTATGTGTCGGAACGTGACACTCCGATCCACTAATACTATGTGTCGGAACGTGACACTCCGATCCACTAATCTCATTCTATCCGTTCATCAAGCCTTCTCTATACCATGGCATCATCAATCCCATTACTTTAATTCATCAAGCCTTCTTAATACCAAGGCATCATCATTAATAACATAGATTAAAGTTTCTTTCAAGATTTGGGATTCAATGGTTTTCATCATGCTTGTTTTATCAAAATCACATAATCATATTCATGCAAGCATACAATTAAGCATATAGACAGGTTTACAATACCACCAATACATATCACTCACTATTAAGAGTTCACTACGAATATCGTAAAAACCATAACCTACCTCCACCGAAGACTAAAATCAACAAGAGTTTTTCCAAAGCCTTGTTCTCTCCTCTTTGATCGACTGCTCTCTCTCTTTTTCTTGTTCTTTCTGTCTTCTTTTGTTCAAACCCTCTTTCTTTTACCCTAATTAACATATAATTAAGTGTGAAAGAGGGAAATAAAACCCACTAATTAACTTAAGGTTACCTCTTTTAACCCCCAAGTAATTAGACTTATTAATATTAACCCTCTAACTTTATAATTAAGGAAAGAATAGTCCAATGCGTCCCTTAAAACGTGTGAAGAAATCCGATTCTGCCTGGGACTTGCGCAGCCTGTGACGGGCCGTCGTGCCTGCGACGGTCCGTCACTATGGTCGTCGCAACCTCCCAAAATCCCAGTGGACTGTGACGGTCCGTCACGCCTGTGACGGTCCGTCCTGCACTTTCGTCACAGATTACAGAGAGTCGATTTTCAGTACCCAATTTCAGAATTCTAAGTGTCATGGAATGAAACCTCCTCGACGGGCCGTCGTGACCACGACGGTCCGTCGTGACATCCGTCGTCACAACCAGTTTTTCCAGAATAAAATCTGCTGCTCAAAACGACTAAACAGGTCGTTACAAGACCCCAACAATTATTAAATTAAACACAACTCTAAAAATAAATCCTCTTCCTTCTCCTTTTTCTCTCTCTCTATTTGGAAGACACCATTGAAGACAAGCTAGGGATTTTAAAAGTTGGGTTTTCAAGTGGGTTTCACACAGTTATGAATTTGATGTTATAAAATGAGTTGTTTATGGTTTCTTTAGGATATAATGGATATATTAGCATGTAGTTTAACTTTATTATAGTAATTTGTGATGATTTGACCTTAATTGAAGAGCATGATCCTTAACCCTTGACCCTAGGTTATGTAAAATGGGGTTGTGATTGATTCAATTGTCTTGATTATGGGTTACAACACTATTAGATGATGTTGTTACACCAATCATTAACAAATTAGAATTAATTGTTGTCTTTCATGCTAATCTTTAGAAGTGATCTAGGTTATGGAAATTGGCCTATGTAATCTTGTTTTAAGCATTGATTTGGTATTGAATTATGGTTTAGTGACTCTTATGGTATTATTATCATGTTGATTTTTGAATTATAATGTGGAACATGTAAATTGGATTTAATTGAGGGTTTATGGTAAGGCCTAAATGATGAACTATGAAGGAGACTTGGTAAGTCTTGGTATCTCTATCTTTACTTCTAATTGTGATTAATTGTGGTTAAGTCATGATGTTATATTAGAGTATGACTTGTATTATGATTAATATAGTGGATGATGTTGAATTAAAATGTTTTGACTATGGTTTGTGAGGTGTTATCTAAGATGTAAATGTTATAAGGATGGTGATGACTATCAATGTGCCTTGTTATGTTATGAAATGCTAATGTGTCAACCTCACTTATATGAATTGTGATGAAAGGACTATACTCATGCAATTCTTATTGAGCTATTGATGATGATGATTATACAAGGGGTAGGCCCTATGATATAAACTAAGGTATGATTGATAATTACAAGTTTAAAGATACTTCAATAAAGGGACTTAGCTTAGCACCGAGTGAACTTGACAATGAGAGGTGATGACTTCCCATAGAGGAAGATTTGCCCTATAGTTCTACATAAGATGTTGACTTCCCAAAGAGGAATACTCATCCAATAGATTCCTATGAGAGGAGACCCCAATTACCAAGTGGTATCAAGAGGGAATATACTATCTCTTAGTTCTTGAACTATATTGCCCCATAGGAAGACTAACTAGTGGATCCACCTAGAAAGCTATGTTTATGATTGGTTTTACTTTGGCCGGTAGACCACCTTCCTTCGGTGTAAGGTTTACAACACCGGATTCCACACTTATATTTTTTGGACTATGCCGGATAAGGAAAGTGTTCCCTAAATAAATATAAAGTAATGAAATATAAACTAACTAAGGTGACTTGAGAAGTTTAACTTACCCTAGGTAGGGGTATGAGACTCTACTTATGCCATGAACTAGTTGACCTTGATGGAAGATTTAGGAAGTTGATATTATGTATGTATATGGTAATGACGTATATCGATAACATGTTGATGCTACAATATAAATGATATTATATGAGGATGATTATCCTCTTGAACATGTAATTGGGTTGTACTATTAAAGTATGATGTTATGTGTCCATAAAGGTTATGTTAGGTGAAGTTGGATATTGGTCATGGTTTCTTGTTGAGGCTACTTGGTTGAGTAAGGTTATGGGGCTTTGCTTGGTCATTGCACTTGTTGACTCGATGATGATTCGTAACTAGTTGTCTTGCTTATTATGATATGATTAACTCTTACTTGTGTTTATGATGTCATTCCTTAATGATAGAGTTGTATTAGATTATGGGATCTAGTATGTCGATATGCATATTACTTGGTTGAGTTAATAAACATGGGTTGTTGTTTGGTATGACTTGCTTGATTGTGCATAAGACTTTTTTAAAAGGATAAATGAGCATGGTTTAAAATAAATGTCCCTTTTTAGCCTGTTTTGCTATTATATGTGCATATGATCTCATACTTAGTACAAGTGGCGTACTAACCCCATTTTCTTTTTCTTTCCCAAACATTTTAGGTTCTGATCGTTGAAGGTTCATTCGAGATGACTTGAAGAAGGCTTGGATATTTTCTATCACCCAAGTGTGTAGGTCCTCACTTTCCGGGGGCAATGCTATATCTTGGTTATGAAGTTTATTTATTTCAATAATACTTTTATGTTCATTCCACTTTCATTTGAGTACGATTTGTATAAGCCTATATATGACTTCTTTACATTGATGTAGGGATATGCCCAAATTGCTATGATCTTTTGATTGTATGAGATGAGACAACCCTTAAGACTATGTTCTATATTATTTATATCTTTATGTGAAAAAAAAGTAGAAGGCTATGTAACCTTCCTATACAAAGTGTCTATGTATACTATATATATATATATATATATATATATATATATATATATATATATATATATATATATTATGTGTATGTAGAGGTGTATGTAAACCTCCAAATAGAAGTAGTAAAAGTTTTAAATTTTCCGCTAAATTCGACTTATGAATGTGATGATGTAAGCTAAGAGGCTAGTCCTAGCCCCCAATGAGGGCGACGATGCTGGTTACATCTAGGGGTAAACCCGAATGTGATAAACTTGGTATCAGAATATGAGGTTGAATATCGTTGAGTTATGTCTCTCTCTCTCTACCACGTGTATGTAGGTTTGTATTCATAATTGTAAAGTGCGCCACACGTATGAATTGGAATCTATGTAATGCTTAGGAACCGCTCCCTTTCTTGGAAATCTTATATCGTATCGTTAGAGTATACTTATGGTGTGCTTTTGCATCTAATACTATTGTTGTGCTTATAGGAAGAATGAACACTCGAAGGAATGCGGCACAAAGACTTGAAGAGGAAATTGCCAACGCGGGAGCTCCTCCCCATGGTGATCAAGTTCCTCCACTTGAAGAAGATGCAAATGTTGACCAAGCTCCGGTAAATTCTCCACGCTTGAAAGATGGAGATATAAGGGTTTCCCTCATTCAATTGGCTCAAGCCGCCACTGTCCAAGCCCATGCTATGACGACCGAAGCCAACCGGAAGCTTGTACCTCATCCTCATCAACAAGTTACTACTATGGCTTATCGTATAAGGAACTTCACTCGGATGAATCCTCCTACTTTCAATGGGTCTAAGGTTGATGAATACCCCCAAGAATTCATCGATGCAATCTCCAAAATACTTCTAGCTATGGGGTTGACCACAAGCGAGAAGGCTGAGTTCTCCACCTATCAACTCAAGGACGTGGAACAAGCATGGTATGTGCAATGAAGGGATAATAGGCCATTGCGGGGTGGTCCGTTAACTTGGGAGATATTTAAGAAGGCTTTTCTAGATCGGTTCTTTCCTAGGGAGATGAGGGAGGAATAAGTGATGGAGTTCATCAACCTTTGCCAAGGAGAAAGGGGTGTTCACAAGTACTCCTTGGAAATTCATTAAATTTTCCAAATATGCTCCTTCTTTTGTTTCCAATCCTAGAGACAAAATGAGTCACTTTGTGACGGGGGTGTTGGAGGACTTACAAGAGGAGTGTCATTCGTCCATGCTACATGACAACATAAACATTTCTTGTCTTATGGTGCAAGGGCTAAGAGAAAGAGTAGAGATGCTAAGAGGGAAAGATCATTTGATGGAGGTTCTTCAAAGAATAGGCTTGAAATACAAGACAAGTCTAGATTTAAGAAGCGGGTTTCTAATCAAGTTCTAGTCAAGTTCCCTAAGGCTCACGATGAAAAGGAAAATAAACCAAAAGCTCAAAAGGGAAGGAGTGGAAACTCACCAAATGAGAAGCCTACATGTGTCAAGTATGGAGAGGGACATCTTGGTGAGTGCTTGGTAGGAACGGGAAATTGCTTTGGTTGTTGCAAGATTGGTCACAAGGTGAGAGATTGTCCATATTTGAAGGGTCAATAAAAAGGTGGTCAAGCTCAGGAAAGTGGTTCTAGTAATGCTCCTAATAAGAACAACTTCTATCCTCTCCACTCTAGGGGTGAACAAGAGACTTCTCCCGACGTTGTGACTGGTTTGTTGAAAGTCTTTACCATAGATTTATATGGTTTACTTGATCCGGGTGCTACCTTGTATTTTGTTACATCTCTTGTAGCTAAAAAGTTTGATATTTTACCCGATATTTTGTATGAACCTTTTATAGTGTCTACTCTGGTGGGTGAGTCGGATGTTGCAAAAAAGGTGTATATAAATTGTCCAATAATGTTGCCCAATAGAGTTTCCTATGTTGATCTAGTACAACTAGATATGCTAGATTTTGATATTATATTGGGTATGGATTGGTTGTAGCTTGCTTTGCTTCGATTGATTGTAGGACAAGGGTGGTAAAGTTTAACTTTCCAAATGAAAACTTTGTAGAGTGGAAAGGGGAAAATTCTATTCCAAGAGGTCGTATTCTCTTGTCTAAAAGCATGAAAAATGATCTCTAAATGTTGTCTATACCATATTGTAAGAGTCCATGATCTAGACTCTAAAATTCCTCTCATTGAGTCGATCCCCGTATTGAGTAAATTTCAAGAGGTCTTTCCTAATGACCTTCCCGGTATTCCTCCTGAATGGGAAATTGATTTTGGTATCAATTTGTTATCGGAAACGAATCCCATTTCAATTCCTTCTTATCGGATGGCTCCGGCTGAATTGAAATAATTGAAGGCTCAACTCAAAGATTTACTAGACAAGGGCTTCATTAGACCTAGTATTTCTCCATGGGGTGCTCCGGTTTTGTTTGTGAAGAAGAAGGATGGGTCTTTAAGAATGTGTATTGACTACCACCAACTCAATAAATTCATAATTAAGAATAAGTATCCTCTCCCTCGGATTGACGGCTTATTTGATCAACTCCAAGGGGTGAGCTATTTTTCGAAAATTGACTTGAGATCGTGGTATCACCAACTTAGGGTGAGAGGAGAGGATGTACCAAAGACGACCTTTCGAGCTTGATATGGACACTATGGGTTCTTGGTAATGTCTTTCGGTCTCACCAATGCTCCGGCGGCGTTTATGGACTTAATGAGTAGAGTGTTTTGAAATTACGTAGATTCAGTTGTCATTGTCTTCATTGACGACATCTTGGAATATTTGAAGAATGAGGCTGATCATATGGGTCATTTGAGGGTGGTATTGCAAACCCTTAAGGAATATCAATTGTTTGCCAAATATAGCAAGTGTGAGTTTTGGTTGAGGTCGGTGACATTTCTTGATCATATCATCTCTAGTAAAGGAGTTGAGGTTGATCCAAGGAAAACGGAGGCAGTGAAAAATTGGCCTAAACTTTTGACCTAAGTTTCTTGGGCTTAGCGGTTTATTATAGGAGGTTTGTGGATGTTTTTGCATCCATTGCATCTCCGTTGACTACTTTGACCCAAAAGTGTAAGAAATTTGAATTGTCGGAGGCATGTGAGAGAAGTTTTCAAATGTTATAAGATAGGCTTACTTCCACGCCGTTGTTGATCTTATCGGAGGGTACAAGGGGTTTTGTTGTGTATTCTGACGCATCCCGTGTGGGTCTAGGTGTGTGCTTATGCAACATGAGAAATTGATAGCCTACGCTTCTAGGCAACTTAAGGTACATGAGTGAAACTATTCGACTCATGACTTTGAGTTAGGCCGTGGTGTTTGCTTTGAAAATGTGGATGCATTACCTGTATGGCATTCATATTGATGTTTTCACCGCCCATAAGAGTCTCCACTATCTGTTTACCCAAAAGTAGTTAAATCTCCAATAAAGAAGGTGGTTAAAATTATTGAAAGACTATGACATGAGTGTACTCTATCACCCTGGAAGGCTAATGTGGTTGCGTATGCCCTAAGTCGTATGACTATGGGTAGTGTATCTCACATAGATGAATCCAAGAAAGACCTAGTGAGGGATGTTCATAGGTTGCTAGGTTGGGGGTGATATTAGAAGATTCTTCGAATGGTGGAGTCATTTTCTATCATAACTCCAAGTCATCTTTAGTGGTGAAAGTAAAGTCCAAACAACACCTTGATGAACCATTAATGGAGTTGAAAGAATCGGTTCTCAGCAAGTAAAATGAGCCATTCTCCATAGGGGGGATGATGTTTTAAGGTACCAAGGGAGATTGTGTGTTCCCGATGTAGATGGGTTGAGGGACCAGATCCTAGAGGAAGCCCATGGTTCCTACTACTCAATTCATCTGGATTCGACAAAAATGTGCCATGACCTTAGAGAGGGATATTGGCGGGAAGGAATGAAAAAGGACATAGCGGAGTTTGTCGCTAAGTGTCCAAATTGCCAACAAGTAAGGGCCGAACATCAAAAGTCGGTGGCTTACTAAGTAAATCCAAGTTCATACTTGGAAGTGGGAAGACATTAATATGGATTTTATAGTGGGTTTACCTCGAACTCAAAACTCATATGACTCAATATGGGTGGTTGTGGATAGGTTGACCAAGTCCGCTCATTTTATTTCCATCAAGTCTAGTTATTCGGCAGAAGATTATGCTAGGATCTTCATAAATGAGATTGTGTGTCGCCATGGTATTATGTTATCCATCATATTGGATCGGGGTGAACAATTCACATCTAGATTTTAGAGGTCATTCCAAAAAGGGTTGGGTACTAAGGTGAAGTTGAGTACCACTTTTCATCCCCAAATGGATGGTCAGGAGGAACGTACTATTCAAACCCTTGAGGATATGCTTAGGGATTGCATTATTGATTTTAAAGGAAATTGGGATAAACATTTGCCTTTGGTGGAGTTTGCTTACAACAACAATTTTCATTCATCAATTTCCATGGCTTCTTATGAAGCCTTGTATGGTAGGAGGTGTAGGTCTCCTATAGGATGGTTTGAAGTGGGAGAGACTTCGATTCTTGGTCCTGATTTGATTTATAAGACTTTAGAGAAAGTTCATATCATAAGGAACCGGTTGTAAATGGCCTATAGTCGGCAAAACTCTTATGCCGACCATAGGAGAAGGGATTTGGAGTTTGAAGAAGGTGATAAGGTGTATCTAAAAATTTCACTAATGAAAGGGGTGGTTAGATTTGGTAATAAAGGGAAGTTGAGTTATTGTTATGTGGGTCCATATTAAATCTTTCAAATGGTTGGTAAGGTTGCCTATGAATTGAAACTTCCAGGTGAATTGGCTTCGGTTCATCCGTTTTCCATGTTTCCATGCTTAAAAAGTTATTGGTGATCCCAAATCTATTCTTCCTATTGAGGGTATTGGTGTCAAGGATAACCTCTCTTATGAGGAAGTTTCAGTTTAAATTCTTGATAGGCAAGTCTAGAGGTTAAGAAATAAAGAGGTCGTTTCCGTAAAGGTGTTATGGAAGAATCACCTAGTTGAGGGTGCAACATGGGAGGCCGAGGCCGACGTGAAGACCCGTTGCCCTCATCTATTTGATAACTAATATTAGTAGTTCTTACTTGTAATGAAAATAATAACTAAAATTGAATTTGTTTTGATTTGTAACGAATTATTGCAAAAAGTACATTTTTGACTCTTGCTTTACAGTGAAATTAGCATTTCAACTTGAAATTTTGCTCTTTGGCTTGTTTTGAGTTATGTTGTGCCTTTTGATATGGTGAGTCTTTATGAAATGATGTGTAGCATGTTGTTATGTTGAACTTTGTGCTGGGTGGATGTAATTCAGCTCGATCGAAGTGAGAGGGCTAAAAAGGAAGCCCAATTGCGTTCCATTAGATAGGAACAAATTTGATAAATACTGATAACTCATGTAATGTATGTTGAGCTCATGTGAGTTGTGAGAAGGAAATGCCTCATAATGAAGTGTTGAGCCTTATGTGGGGTAATTAAAGTTCTAAAATTTGCCTTGCTGAAATCATACGATTTATGTGTTTTAATTTTGTTGATTGGTTGGTTTACTAGTCTTGAGTCTATTCCTTCAAAAGAATTTTTTTGTCATTCGGGAACGAATGTTCCTTGGGGGGGGGAATGTAACACTTCGAAAATCCAATATGAGTCTTATGTACTAACATAGGTTCCATGGGGTCTAAACCCTATTAAAAGACCTATAATGATGAATATAAGTCATTTAGGAACCAAAACGTCTAAGAACGTTCATGACGTTTGGAAATTTGGTTCAAGGACGTATTAGCGTGCCTTAGCCTATTTGACTAGATTTTAGGAGTCTAAAATTCATGAATTTAGGTGGAAGGGTGTATAACATGTGTCAGAAGTAATTCGTGGTCGAAAAGTCCGGGTACGACTCCGCAAGAACCAACCAAGGGCCCTTGAAGAGGACCCTAGCTCGTTGGAGGCAACACTGCGTCGGCAGTGTGCACCGACGAGACTCAAATGACATCTCGTGTGTGGATCGATAGGGCGTCGATACCAACCATCTTCCCACTTATACAAAATGGGGAATCCCTTGCCTGCAGAAGTCTCTGACCAAGACGAGGGTTGTGCAGGACAGAGGGGGGACCAACCGTTGACTCACAGACGGCCCGTCGACGGGGTTTCGTCTGTGAAAGGTCCAAGTTCCTGCACATTTTAATTTCATTTCATTTAAAATAATTAAGGGGTTTAAGGTTTATTTAGGTTTTAAAGGAAGATTAATTAACTAATTTATCCCCCCATATAAAGACCCCAACCCTCATTAGATCAAACAGAACTCTAAAATAAATCCTCTTCCTTCTCTCTTCTTTATCTCTCTATTTAGAAACCACCATTAAAGACAATCTAGGGAGGTTTTGAGGGATGGAAATGGACGAATTCACCATAAA